>JAWWEN010017823.1:0-20290 GCA_035582955.1 Sycophila texana | reverse complement strand
TGGGTTAAGACCCCTCGTGCAGTTGCACGATAAAAAGTTAGGTTAAGACCCGTCGTGCAGTTGTGTGAAAAAAAGTTGGGTTAAGACCCACCGTGCAATTGCACGCGTGCACCAGAAATGCCCGAGGGGAGGGGGAAGTGCCCCAGAACCAACCAAGGGGAGGGGGGGAAGGGAGGGGAGCGGAGGAGGGGTGGGGGTGGCCCAGAATGAACATAGCTTACCTACTGTCGAGGGTTCGTACGTGGAGTACGATTTTTCCCACCGAAACCAAGGACAGCGGACGCCGTCAGAATGCTTGCACATCGTCTTTTCCTGCGAAATTACGGCCGGCAAAGCGCTAACGGATCTTACTCGCCACTTTCTTTACTTTGCGAAAAATGGCGGCTCTCGGAAGCGCAGCTGACGTGATATAATTCTCCTCTTTTCTCGTTAATATTCTGGATTTATTATTTTTTTTTATTCGATAAATTTTAATGGATATTGCGGTTTGAAGGAATTTTCAAAGGCAACTGCACATTAAAAAATACGACGCAGAAAATTTACTGCAAGTTTCTGAAGGAATAACATTTACAGAAAGATATCATAAGATATCGTAATTTATCGAAAATTTCTGATTATTTAATTTTTTTTTAAATATATATTATTTCTATTTTAAATTAATTATTGCAATTTTTCCTATTGTTCAATTTTTACAGTGTGAGAATTTCAGAGAAAAATTAGATTAAAGCAGATCTATGCACGTATGTCTGACCAAACTCGATTGTTTCTACTTAAACACAATATAGCCGTCTTATTAATAACATTTAAAAAAATTACTCAAAGTAATTCGAATAGATGCAAATGATTTCCATTCTTCTGTATCATAACAAGTATGTCTGACCAAACTCGACTGTTTCTACTTAAACACAATATAGATGTCTTAATAACATTTAATAAAATTGCTCAAAGTAATTCGAATAGATACAAATTATTTCCATTCTTCTGTATAATAAGCACTCAATTTTCACTAAAAAGGGAACTCGTGTCCTTAAATTCGCGCGTGCACCAGTGAATAAAATTTCCGAATTAATTCTAACTAAAAAAATACAATATTAACTTTTTAAAATTATGAAACGTCAACTCAAAATTTGTTTGTTGCGTTCACTCGTAGCTTCAAACTACATCGTACGGATTAATCTAAGACGGTAATCTCCCCCCAAAAAAATGTCCGTCTCCCCGAACCCTCGAGCCCTTTTCTTATCTCACTTAAGCAAGAAGAGACACATTCCAAGCGTCGAAGCGGGTAATAAAATCGTCGTCTTTCAACTCCTCCCCCCTCCTCGCAAGAAAATTCCTCGATGATAAGAAGAAGCCGGCGAACACCTCTTTGTGGCCGAGACAAGGGATTTCACACTCGGCGGGGCATGAGGCGCATCTGAAGCGCGTCGAAGACGCCCCAAGACGCCGATCCTTCTCGCCGTCGCCGAGATTCTGCGTCGCCGGACCCCAGCGTTTTTTCGCGGCGTTTTTCTCGACTTCGGGTGGCTGGAAATAATTTTAAGGGCAGACGCTGGCGCCCGTCTTTTGTCTCCCGAGATGCTCCGCCTCGCGTGGGTCAAGGAACTGCTTCAAAGCTTCTTAGATTTCGGTCGGCTGAGTTCTCTTAGATGCAAAAATTTCTAATGGAACATTTTCAGGTTCTATTCTTGGCCGACTCTCTTGTACAATTTTAAAGGATTTATTTTACTTAATATCGTCATTATTAATCATTCTTAAAGTATTCTCATTAAATTTTAGATTAAGGATTAAAGGAGACAAATAAAAATAATATAATTTTATTAATAAATTACTAATCAATACGTGAAAACTATCAGCAATATTGGAAGAAAAAACTGGAAGTCATTTCAAACTGACATTGAAGTGCGGATTGATGGTGAAAATCGATATCCATACATTGCGATCTTTCAACTTCAACTATAACTTTTTTTTTCATTCGAAGTACTTGTTACACGAGAAATTTCTTCGTAAAATTATCTTTTGCTTCGTAAGCCTAGTAAAACGTTTAACCATAAAACCGTGACCAATCATCGACCTTTTGATGGTTCACGGTTCGGCTTGAAAATCCCATCGAATTTTTCCCCATAAAATATATTGCTCACAAAATGTATTCACAACGGGCCATCTTGCACCCTTAAATCCTTCCCCGGCCTCAGGGAAGCAGGCCCTCACGTGTGCCCCGCGTCCGCGCAGATTCGCACGCGCAGATTCCCCGTCAAACGCTTTTCCCGGGGAAAGCGCACCGAAATCCTCGGGGCGCCTATCCCTTTCGCGCGAAATCCAATTTCCTAAAATCCGCACGCATATAAAGCGCAGCCGGGGATTTGCGGACCGGACCCAGTAGCAACGACAAAACAGTCTGTTTATCTCGGCATTTCGCCGGGGCTTCTATGCGACGTGCATGTCGCCTCCCGGCATCCCATCTGGAGGAAAGTACCGCTGGAGAAAGAGACAAATGAGAGTTAAAAGTTGGAGATGGAGGGGATGGAAATCGAAAAAACGAATCCGCGGATTGCGAGATTCACTGGGGGGTAGAGGGGTAGGCTCATTGCTAGATGAGATGTACGGATGAGAAGTGGGTTCGAGGACTCTGAATAAAGAGGGAAGCACTTGATTTCCTTCAATTTCTTTTTTTTTTTTTTTTTAGTTTGGAACGATTACGTAGTGAATGATTTAAGAGGCAAAACTGAACTACTTAATGTGCGAATTGCATTAAATGGATTTAATTGGTTAATTTGATTTTTTCATTTTGCTGGCAATCTGTTTTTTGAGCCGGGAGTATTATTTATTGTGAGAGATTCTAGAGTCAGTGCAAATATTTTAAAGCGCGTCTGCCGGAATTTCATAACGTTATACTCATATTTTCGTTTAGCCTCGTCATCTTTGCGAATGAAATTAATTAATTACCTCGCGAAAGGCGAGTGTCTCTTCTAAGATAAATTTGCCAATTAGTGAGTTTGTCTGCACTTTCTTTTATAGATATGAATAGAACTAAAAAAATAAAATAAAATCTGGAATACACTATAAACCATTGAATAGTTTAATCTAATCATAATTTAAAAAACTGAAAATTTAAGTTTGCTAATTTTTAATAAAAATTCTCTTAATTTAAGGCAACTTCAAGATAAACGGCCAAAATAATCTAATACAATATTAACAGTACTGAACTGTCCTACCCTAAAATCTTTCATTAAAAAAAAAAAAAAAAATGAATGAAAATTAAGTACTACATTTGAGACTTTTTTTATTATAGTAAAGTGTTTTAAAATTCCATTTGAAAAATTCCAGGTTTCTATAGTGTAGAGGCATTTTGTATGCCAAGGTTACATAGAAATGATAATAAAGATATTATCACATAATATACCATCGATAATATTTTGTTTTGTTTTTCTATATTTTTTTCTATTTTTTCTTTGGCTCGTTAAAAAAAAAAGAAATTGGAAAATACACATCATGAACGGTCGAAACGACACGTAATTGTTTATTTGACTGTATTAATAGTTGCTTTTGTCGTTCTATACCATTGGACTGTCTTTTCAATGTTCGAAACAAGGAAGTAGAGTCAATTTTGAGCGATCCATAATTTTCAATTTAAAAATGTATCATAAATTTTCTTTTTTTGCGTAACACAAATTAAGTACAAAAAAAATAATAATAAAAAAAGCGCTTTAAATACCAATACAACAAGCAATCCACAAATAACAAAGAATGAATACCCCGTAGTACTTACTCCTCGCACTAACAGACCCCGAAAATCATTGACCGTCGATTCGCCACTCCCCAGTCTGCCGGGCGCATCCGCGACTCGGCGTTTAGCATTTGCATCATCGAGCACCATAGCGCCACCCCAACCCACCCCCTCGATTTCGTACGACGCGCCGGGAGTAGCGCGCGAGGCGTTTCCCGTGTGCACTCGACTCGTCTCGCTCGTCCGATCAACGAACCGAGAGGAATATCAATTCCCCGATCGCTCCGCCGCGTATATATTAAATTGCAGCGCGGAGGGGGAGAGAGAAGAGGGGCACTTGGCAGCTCGTTTAGAAAATGGCACTCGCCGGAGCGTCTCGCGCTCCGCTGAGCCGCGCGAGCTTCTCACTCTCTCTTTCTCTCTGTCGTTTTTTCTTCCACGCGCTAAGCGCGTCCCGCCAGGGCGACGCATCTCTCGCCTGTACTCCCGGCTGCGTTGGGCTCGCGGGGGGTGGAGATCGCGGGCTAATACGAGCCGACGATACCAGCTTTAGATATCGCCCGAGATAATGGAGCGTTTTATACGACAGGGAGTATGAGCGTTATTCACAGCTCACTGAGGCATGCGTCGAAACGACTATGAGACTATGATTAGATGGATGTCAAAATAGCGTCCCCTATCTTGATACTTTTAAAGGCGTGAACTTTCGATTCGGGGGATTTATTTTGAAAAGTATCAAGGACAATTCCTTTCATTATCAAGGACAATTGATTTTCATTAATTTTATTTATTGGTTTTTGTTAGTGTTGATCATCAAGATCAGGAGGTCAAGGGGTGGTTGTTCCTCGAGTAATTGAACAAATTTGAATCGACACTCAAAATTTTGAGATATCTCTTTATAGATGCGATGACTTTTTTCATGTTCATTAGTAGTTCTTGGGATGTAATTGGTCAAGTTATACACATATCTCTTATTTATTTTACTTTATTTGTTCCTTATGCCTTATCTGTAATCGTATAGGATATATGCCGAGCGTCAAATTTTTGGCTTTATTTGAATTGAAAATCTATTAAAGCATCATACTTAAAAAAAAGTCTTTATCTACTATTACTAGTTCTATTACACAATTCCTCTTTAGAATGTAATGCAATCTTAAAAAAAGTGAAACTTCACCTTATATTCGACCTCTAGCATCTCTGAGAGATCTTCTGAAGTCAGACTCAGATTCTGCATATCAAACATCTTCAACGATAAACTCCCACTTCCCAAACAACAAATCCTC
This sequence comes from Sycophila texana, assembly GCA_035582955.1. NCBI lineage: Eukaryota > Metazoa > Arthropoda > Insecta > Hymenoptera > Eurytomidae > Sycophila > Sycophila texana. Next base: position 15,283 of record JAWWEN010017823.1, on the reverse strand, counting down.
CTACTCTCTAAACTTCATCCAGTGAAATTTCACTTAAAATAGTGAGGATTAGGTCAATAATAGGTTAGTGACTAATAGGTTAGTGACCTAATCCTCACTGTTTTTCAGTGAATATGCACTATTGTAAGTGAAATTTCACTGGAAGAAGTTTAGAGGGTACTATGCCCCGTTTTGAAGCCACATCAAGGCTCGCATTACTGAAGGCTAAGAGAATCCAAAAGAAGTATTGAAACGCAGTCTCCGAATATATAAAGTAAACATTTGCCTCGGGACATCTTCGTGACCGATCCTTTGGCGGATTTCCTTGACGAAAACGAACTCATCCGTTGGGAGGCTCAGAGGGGGACGACCATCGAAATGAAAGGTTCCACGGCACGTATCCGTCGTTCGCGCCACTCGGGCCGGAAAAATCCTTTGGCGAAACGCGAGCTTCGCTCAAAGCCCAACGGCGTTTACTAATTTCGCGCGGGTTCCACTCTATTCCTTTGTTTTAGCGCCGGAGCTCATCAGAGTCGCGTACGGCCCAACGTCAAAGAGTTTCTTTCGTTCGGCGTCTCGTTGAATCTAACGCAGTGTATTGAAGTTTTTCGTTTGTACGTGTGAGGGGCTTTTTACACTGCTGCCTTTGGTATTTTAAAAAATAAATTTTATAATTAAAATTTTTTTTTTATTGTTATTTCCTCCTTTTGTGTGGGCTGGATAGCCATTACGGGAGGGGCTCGAGAAGTCTGTGTGGGAGGATTTTCTAAGCAAGGTATACAATGTGTACCCAATTTATCCTTCTGCCTCTGTGCCTATTATTATTACTAGCACCGTGCATATGCCCAGGATTTCCATATGAGTATGTACTCTATGATAGAGAATCATGGAGAGATAAAAGCTGTGCAAAGAAAATAAATAACAAATGCAGACAAATAAGTCAGTACAAATAAAACAGTAATGCTAATACAGTACTTAACTCGTAACTCATATTATTATAGTATCTCAATCTTATTTAAAATGTACCTATACAATTTTTTTTTAATTTTTCTAGGACATTTAGATTATGTTTGCTAATTTAAAGTGTTCTGCGAGGTACCAAGATGATGATTGCTATGCTAGTATGAATAATAGGTTATAAGATTTTTAAAGAATAGTATTCTAATTTGTATGAAAATATAAAAATGTACAGGTCAATAATTAAAATTATCAAATATAAAGAATTTTATTTCAATAGTATTTATTCAGATTGTTATACAGTATTATTCATTTTTAATCATACTTTTTTTTCTAGTACATAGAATTTCTTTGATATAGACTTATAACTGTTATAATTAACCTTTTTTGCAAACACCTTTGTGAGCTACTTTTACATCTGTAAAAAAAAGTCAATTAATTAAATATTTTTCTGAATTTCTGTAAAGAAATTCTCATGCAATGAACATGAGATTTATTTTGTAACATAAAACAGTTTAGTAAAGACATAACAAATAAGTTAAAGCTAAATACCATCAGTATATCTCATTTTCAAAGGGTTAGGAGAATATGTTTATGTTATTTTAATAATCAATAATTTTATGTGCAAATTGTACCTATCTATTTTCTTGTTACTTTATAAAATGTTAACAAATTAAAAAAAAACTTAAAAAAAAATATATATATATATTTTTTCTATACCTTTTTTGTTACATTTATTGTAACAAATCAGTTTGCCCTCGTTTGAATAAGTTTTTCCGTTAGATCCACAAACTGGATCATACTGTGTAGTAGCAACACAGTCGCATTTTTTCTTCGATTCGACTAACAAGATACACGCCAAAAGCACTAAAAGTATGAAGAAACATTTAATAAATTAATATAAGTATCTAAAGAAAAACAGTAATATTTCGCAGTTTAAAAAATAAATACACACTGCCACAAATAATAAAGGTTCTAAGTTTGAACATTTTGATTTTCGTTACGAAAAATGTAAGAATCTTTACGCAGGAGTGACGACTTCAATACTGACATTTTGAAACTAATTTCGCCTTTTTATATGCACGTCTCATTTTCCTTGTTCCTGTAAGAGTTTACTCTCATCGACTGTTGTTTGTTTAGAAAGATAATACAAGCGTACAAGGAAACTATGCTTTATTTGCATTTTTTATCGATTAATGCGTATATTCAAACAAACATTGATAACAATTATTAACTGCTTGTTTTATTCTATCAATAATATAATTTTTCCTTGTGTACAGTCATAAATAAATGTTTTTTGTTTTTCTTACAAAACTATATTGAGATAAACATAAAAAACCACGAGTATACAGAATTTTTTCTAATCTTTCCCTATTTAAAATGTAATACATTTTTTATAATTTACGATAATTTTAATACAACTAGCAAGATCAGACGCGCTTCGCTTGTCCCCTTTTTTATTTTAAATTTAGCGTCATTTAATGCAAATCGCATTTTAAAATGCTTCACAACATTCTGCCATCATTTTTTAAAGAGAGGACGATACTGTAAAATTTTTCGTTTATTTTATACATTACTGTGAACAATTTGCGTTAAAATATACTTATAATCATTTATTATTTCTTACTGTCATCGGAGCTACGACAGAAGTTGAACGGAATAGCCGCGAGCGATTCACGTCTGACACTTGCGCTTCCGGGGATCTTGGAGGATTAAGCGACAACTGTCGCAAGTAACCTGTCATCTGCGTGTAATTTCTCTTATGTTTATGCCTTCGAGCTGTTTCGAGGGGACTCCGTTAATTATTTTTTATGCCCCATAATCTTCTAATTTTGTTATCATTGTTTTCCACCGAGTCATTTTGCTTAATGCGTTATGCGACAATAATTATACTTATTTTGCAATGTACTTTTGTAATCAATAAAATGAGTACTTGCTATATAAAGTTGAATGAGTGAAAAACCGCTAGAATTAATGGAAAATCACTAAAAGTTTACGGGGATCAGCTCAACTATTACTAAACTACAGATGAAGCAATTTGCACTAATACTGAATAGTTTATAACTAATTTAACTTTAAAGGGTACCGTACTTAATCGACTTATATAAGTAAAAAACAGACAGCCAACACATCCCCACGATAAAATGAAAAACATCGACATTTAAAAGAAAAAAACAGAAAAAAAATAGACACATTTATTTTTAAACGGTATATACTTCGCCATTCATCACGCCAAATTCACTTTGACTGTCTATTCGCATTTTATCCATGATGAACAGCCCCGTGCAAAAATTACGCCCAACAACCGACGGCGTCAGTTTCGTCAATAAATCGCCGCTGAAATTCGCTCGTATTCCGCTCCATAAAAACGGCACATCACCCCCCGCAGTCTGCTCGTCACCGCGCCACCGTATAGCCGAGAGAGCAGCGCTTGTTGGTCCGCGACGACGAGGCGCGATACTTTCCGGTCGGTCGACCCCCAGCCCGGATACCCTCGCACCTCTCAAAGCTCGATAACTTTCGACCTGCTGGCCCGGCACGAAATAACACTTCCTTAATTGCGATTTACGGCGAGGAGGGTGCAGGGAGACTGTGTGACGCGCCGGGATTTCGAAACTCGACGGTGGATACTCGTCCAGACTGCCTCGCGGCCATGACTTACGGAGGTACCGGTTTATTATCGTTGATTAGTCGCCGAGGAAAAGCGACTCGCGATACTTGAAGTTGTTTTCGCATTGTAGTGCAAATGTCGGCGTAGTTTGGTCTTTAATGGGTCTTTTAGATTAAAACGTGAAGAGTCTTATCCTACAAAATGATTCAGTGTTAATTTGGCTTGAAAAAATTCGTAGTCTGAGAAAAATGTTTGAGTAAAAATTGCAAGTCGCTTAGTAAAAGTTACTGAACTGTTTGGGAAAGTAGTCACAGACTGAAATTTCGAGAGAAATTACCAAACTTTTCAGTAAAATATGCCAAAAATATAGTAAATTTTGGCAGACAGTATTTTAATTTTTACTGTATTTAATAATAAAATTTAGTAATTTCTTTCGAAATGTCAGTCTGTGATTGCTTTCCCAAACAGTTTAGTAATTTTTACTAGACGATTTGTAATTTTTATTAAAACATTTCTTTCTGTGTAGCTATTCTTTAAGAATTTTTTTCTATGATGTCTGATAGCTACTTATAGTTTAATTATTTTATAATATGAAAATAAAATCATAAAAGTAAAAAATCTAAAAAATTCTAAATTATATTAATATTTCAATTTCGCGATTTAAAAATTTATCTGACGTTTTTTAAATAAATGTAACATTAAAAGAAGTTAAGTTAAATCACTTTACGCAACTCTAGGCGTATACGTCCCTTTTACGTACTCTTTCGCGTGCAAAAATACTATATTTTTGTAATTTTATTTCACAAAATCACTATATATATATATATTAGTTAAAACAGATGGCAATGAAATTTTATCACTCATCCTCACACGGGCCACCGGCCGCACACACTTAAACCCTTTTCTTTTTAAACTCGATAAAATTGCAAAGCTATTTAGAAAAGAGATAAACTGCCGCGAAACTCCGAACTATGAAGCCAGCTAAACTCATTCAATAACACCGTATATTTAAGTTCGGCCAAAGTTAGCAATTAGCAACTTAACCTACATCTCTCATCAAGACAAACAGGCGTAATGCGAAAGAGCGGGACTCGAAGAGCTCTCGAGCGAGCTACCCCCGCCTCTCCCCCGAAAAAATCTAATAAAAATGCGAAACAAACAAGCGGGTCCTTGAGCCATTCCCAAACAAATCAACCGTCTTTGAATTTCACTCGGATGATCCGCCGACTTCGCCCAAAAGTCCTCGGCGAAGAAGCGCACACGCACGGCCCCTTTTCCTCCCCCACCCCCACCCCCAGCCCATTCTCAAAGTCAACAGGCGAAGAAGCCGGGAGTCGATTGAAGATACACACGGGTCTCGCTTCCATAAATAACATCGAACTGCCGGTGGAGTCGTCAAAGAAACTTTTAATTGGCTGCGGAGGCGGCGAGCCTCGAGAGCGCGAGTTTCTTCCGGCGGCTCCTTCAATCAAAGTTACACCTTGCGAAAATAACCCCGGCGAAATGATAACTAGGTCCGGGTGTGCGTTCTATGCGAGTTGTTCGTCCGCTGCGAAATGTAGATCGCCCGCTCGCGTCGATGATGAGTCCTGGTCGTGGTGAACTGGGGCTGTTGTATTAAAGTGAGAGAGGCTGGTCTGACGTGTGGGTCATAGTTACTCAAGCTTCAGCCTTTATTGTGACGAAAATTCACTCGTTACTTATATATAATATATACTATATACCTAATGTTGATTTACAAGACTCATCAGAATGGTTAATTACGCAGGATTATTGGATAAATTGAGTAAACCAAGTACATGATATTTTCCCATCGTTGTGTTTTTTGTATTAACATTAATTTCTATGTTTCGACGGTCCATGGTTTAGTATTACTGGAATATTTCAAATGATTCAAAATTTACTTCAGAGTTTAGTGGTTATTATTTTGAGACCCTGCAATACTTCGGTGTGACAGCTACAACTTTAGTGTCAGGAGAATCTTAAGTAGTTTAGAATTATGTGCAGGGGGCAATGTCGTAGGAACCTGGCTGATTAAAATAATTATATCATAATAAAATGTAAAAGGAATATTGCTTTAAATATTGCTTTAAAAAATTAATTTGTTAATTATTCAATAACAAGGAGATCATCATTTATATACACCACTTCGATAATACTGCACGAATATCTTTTCTCATTGTAAAATCATAAATATTTCTTTTACTTTCAGTTTTTGAGAAGACAGTGGAGAAATTGAATGTTTATCCTCTGTGTGGTCCTTCGAAAAAATTTTATTTAATAATATCAGAACGAAATTCGAGTGTTCGAATCATTATAAAATTATAAATAAGGCAAATTCAACATGAAGTTATGAATAATCTTATATAATTATATCTCAATAATTATGAAAATAATTATGAAGCTAACGTTGAATTGGGCAACTGTGCGATTCTGTATAAATAATGTAGAAGCGAGAATGTTACATTTGCGTTATATAACATTTGAACATTACATTTGCACCAATTAAATTGTAGTGAATTTCTATGAGAGATTTCATAAGTTTATTACATTAAAATTACATGCTTATTCAATAGCAAGCCGCGCTCGCATTAATCTGCTTAAAATTACTCTACCTCTAAATCCGTGGCAAACTCAAATATTTCAATTCGCCGAGCCCCGCCGCCGACGTTTAAACTAATAATCGCTCCGCGCAATATTAACATTCTGCGTATTTTGCAACTACGTCCACACCGTCCATATAACGAAACGGTGATCCCATACGAAAAAAAAGGATGGGTAACGCCATTACCCGAAGCTACGATTTTTAAACTCCGCGCACACAGAAGGCTACACTGTAATCTCCGCTCCCTATATTCCGGGCTTCCGGTCGAAATCAAGCCAAAACGATTGAAAAACTGCACTGCGCGCCCGGGGGGCGAAATTTAATTTTCAGACGCTATTACTCGCGTGAATGCGAGCGAGTGGCGCATAAATGCGCGCGTAAAAGCAACGTAAATGCGAGTAAATGGCGAGCATCTACTTGTTTAGCGCGGGAGTGGAAAGGGAGGCTCGAGCGGGAGGCTACGGGGGTTGGCTCGCGAATAGGATGTCCATTAGGGGCAATAAACTACTTCGGTGACTTATTTATGATTGATTAACGGGAGTCAGTTTTTGGTTAACGTCAAAATGAACCGCGAGGTGCAGTGATAAGTGCAAAAAATAAACTTTTTATCTTTACCGGTTTACGGATAGGCGTTTTTTTTTTATAACGATACGATGTAAATTAGATAAATTATTATTGTTAATGTTTTCGACAGATTTTGTAAATTGTTACTGAGAAGGTATATTTTTAGCTTTAGTGCGGGTTTGAAACTTGTGCTTAAATTTTATGATATGGAAAAAGTGCGGCTGGTATATACTAGGTGTCCTAAAAGCAAGTTTTGTATCCTTTTGTTTATGATGCTATACGAAATATTAATTAATTGTTCGAGTAAAACTTTGTTTTTGATCAAAGAAGGAGTAAATGATATAGGGATCTTAAATTATATGTTAACATATGGTGTGTTTACTTTTGTTATTTAAAGAAATTTTATTGTCTTTCTTATTATTTAATAATTTGATATTTGAATGACACCTAAGGGTGAATAAATCATGAGGTGGTTACAATTTCTAAATAAAAAATTTATTACAAAAATAGAAGTTCCATTTTAATAAATAAAAACTCGTCCTGCAAATGACCATGAGAATCGATCACAAGGTATACACTCAAAATCTTTATCAGATGTCCCCATGTTAGTTTAAGTTATTTTTTTTTTAAATTGTGGCAGTTTAAAAAATAAAATAAGAATTTAAAAACAATACATTTACTTTTGGGACACCCTATATGAAGCTATACACAACAAGCTATTTCACTCTTGGTTTTTAGCTGTCGGTCCGAATTTTCCGTCAAAATTAATATTCACATTAAATGTTTAACATTGATTATGACAATGGATTTTCTGTTCAATTCTCATTATGAATATTCAATTAAATTACGGCAATTTCGGGTGTGCCTAATTATATTGACATATTAATTAAGGTGTTAATTGTAAACAATTCATAATCAATGAGTGACTCATCAATACTGCACCAGATAAATGTTAATTTATTTATAAGATATATGCAAACTACTTTATACTATATTATATTGAATTAAAAATCATTTATAACTTAACTCAATATTATATATAATTAATAACATTACTCAATAAAATCGATCTGTAAAAAGGATTGCTCTAAATCCTCCGACGAAATCCTTTTCTTTGACCATTGTATAAAAACAATTAACACCAAAAAAGGATTTCATCAAAGGACTCGAGCTTTAAATTAAAACCTTTCAATTCACCAAATAGACTTTTTTTTATTCTCTAAATCGAAAATGAAGACTTTTCAGTCCACAAAATGGATGTGCCTTCGGTAGGATCAGGCCTGCGGGGACTGCCCCCCTGTAAATCCTGCGTCGCGGATCGTCAATGAGGCGAAATATGTAGCTCGAGGGGGCGGAGGGTGTATAGGCGCGGCAGAGGAGCGATTCAATTAGGCCGGCGCGTGCGCACCGGTCCTAAACGGATTAGTCGTACGGAATGTTTAATCGACGCGACAATCAAACTGACGGATAATGACAGTGGCCCGAGCCTACGTCGCCTCGATTTTGCTCTGTTGTCCCACGAACGGCTCATTAAATCCGGCGAGATCACAGAGCGCCGCGACATCCGCGCCATTTCCACCCATGTCTGCGGTTCCCGAGTCGTTAAACGAACGGAGTTTTACGCGTATTTTCCGCACGCCTCGTTGACGATAAAAGCTGAACACTGGGGGAAAAAAATTCATTCCGTTAGTCGCACGCGATGGGAGTTAATTAATTGTGTCATTATTCAACTTGGGATAATCGATTGGAGCTTTTCTTTCCTGAAGCCAATAGGAAACTGAACTGAAAAACAGACAGTTTTTTAACAGAATCTTCTTTGCAGATTTTATTTAATAAAAAAATTATACAGTACGTATCATTTGAAGCTTGAAATTAAATATAATTACTGTCTGGGTATACGTGTTCCAGTTCTTAATTAATTCAGAATTTTCCGTATCAATTCAACCAAATTAGACTGTTTTATTAAATTAAACGATTAAAAATTTCGAAATCTACTTATATTTCAAATCAATCGAAAACAAAAGAGGGACGTTATTAGGGATAATCGAATGGGAAAATTTCGAAGAAGTCCAAATTGGTAGAGAGACAACTGTCGCTGCGGGGCAGGTCGAGGCGTTATGCAAGAAGCGAAACAAAGTCATCGAAAGAAACTATACAACTTCGGCTTGACCGATAAACCGCGAAATCGAAATCGTGCCACTCGCCGCGGGACACGGCCGCCTCCGACCCTCGAGTCGTCGACTTTGCCATTGCCTCGGGACGCTCCCTGAATTCAGAGATGGCGCATTACTTTTGTTTGCGAGACTATTGCAGAAATACCGTTACACCGCACCTGCAACATTATTCTCCTACAAATAGACACTTGACTATTTTTGTGTCCGGCTTCAAGTGGAAAATGAGGTGAAATTCTTTTTTTTCTTGGCCCTTGAAGGTAATTGAAGCTGGTTTATTAAATTCACGTAAATATGAATAATTTGAATTAATAAAAGTCATTTTAAAAACCATTGTATACACATAAATGTCGTAGATAAGAAAAGGGATTTTTGTAATTGATTTGTATATGTACGACATTTCTAATTATTAATTATATGTTTCGCGCTAATAAGTTTCTAAGGTCGAATAAATAATGAGTATGATAGATTAAAATTTATTAAAAGGAAAAACTAACAGCAAATAAATGTCGTTCATAATTAGATTTGCAAAAGAGGCAACGAAATAACAGTTAAAATATTGTAAAGAAAAACATAAAAATTGGGTGTAATTGCAGAGAGTATTTTTGGCGTAAATTTTAACAATTAATGGCATATTAAAATTGTTAATCAATCCTCTGTTTCTTATGTGATTTTGAAAAGTAAAAGCTTGGAAATGCTAATGAACAGCAAATGAACGACATATAGCGTATTAAATACATTATTAATTAATTTCCTTAATGTGGCATTTACGACATTCGTACATTTACGACAAGAGTGTTGTGTAATAGCCATCCCATAGTATTTTGAAAAATATTTAAAATGAAAAATTCGGCGAAGACATTTAAAAGAGAAGAGAAACGAGCTCTTCCATTTTTATGGTTGCGCAAAATCAGATTATACGTATGGACGGGAGAAGGTTGAACTTTCGTCTATCTGATTTTAAATTTCTAACGTAAACTGCAATGTCCAGCAAATTCAGTTTATATTATCTCGCTGCTGAGTTACACAAGTTAACTGCGGTGAAACTTCATATCGCTCGGTACAAGAGACTGCATGCTCCATTTTTCGAGAAGCTTATCGTACCGTTACAACGAGAAATTCGTTTCTTCTCTTACCACTAAAACCATTTTAACAAAAAAAATAATAATAATAATAATAATAATAATAATAATAATAAAAACAATAATAAAGTAATTTATTTTGATTTATTCTATACATTTCCGAGTTTCGATTATTTTTCAGTTTAATTTAATTGCACATCTTCTTTATTAACATCTATAATCAAGAAAAAATCGGGGGGAAACTTCTTATACCGACTTGATTTAATTTGTTTCCGGATCCAAATGAATTTTTCCATCCACAAAAATCTGTAGCACAAAGGGGGATGAGAGATTCCTGCTGAAATCGCTTTTACGCCGACGGACGGAGCGGAAACATCAGTGCCCGGGCAAAAACAAGCGAGCTCTCCCTCGTCCGTGGCGCGCGTCGCAAAAACAGCGATTTTTTTTTTCACAGGCGCGCTTCGTTCTGCACTGCGCCGGAGATTAACGCCGCGGCGATTCATTACGCCTCATCCGATAATCCGCGGCTCATCGCGCGCCGATAATCGCCGTGGGATTAGCGCCTCGCTCTTCCTCCTTTTTCCCCGAGCAATCGCTCCCAAAGCAATGATTGATCGCGCGCAGCCTTCGGGGGTAGCGAAATTGCGAGAGGCACTCGGCGCGACTCCTCCGGAGAATGTCGAGGGAAAATACCTATCGAGTGCTCGAACGAATAGTCCTAAGAGAATGTTTATTTCTTCGTCTGATAATGTCGGAATGATCTCTGTCTTATTTAAAAAATAATATTCTCTGTGTAATAAAGAACTAGAAACCCTTTTGAGTCAATGAAAAACTTTTATTCTAATGACGTTTAGTCGTTTATTTAATTAATACCCTCTTTCTTATCTTAAATATATTCTACAGTTACATTAATGGATTTAATGGGTGGGTTCTTTGAACTATATATAATATAATAACAGGACTTTAAGTGTGAAGGTATACATTACTTTTTTACTAACTAATTGTTATATATATTTTGGACTTTATGTGTAATCTATTACGTTGTTTATTTTTTGTACATTAATTATAGACCTGAAGAGGGGAACAAAATCAGTCACCGCAACCTCGTCAGAATAAAGGTTTTTCATTGACTCAAAGGGACAATCGTTTTTTTTTTTTTTATTAATATTTTATTTTATTTTTCGAAATTCACTTAAAAAATGTTAATACTATTATATTTACTAAATAATTGGGAAAAAATCAAAATAAACTCAAGTGATTTTTTTTTTATTCAACTCTAGGACTTTTTTTCTTATTATTGTTTTTGTTATTTTTTTTTCTTGATTTTTATAATTAACGTTAATTTTGTTAAACGCTTTATGAAAAAAATAGATTTTTTATACGGTTAAAGTTGACTGACAGTTCAGTTTTACTCTTACAAAGTTTCCTGGACAACAGAGTTAACCAAGTTTGGACAGGGTAAAGCACAAAAATAATTGGATTTTCCAGAATGTTACATTTCAAAAATTTCGAAAGGTTGATTCTTCTATTAGTTCGGAATGTATATAGTAATGCAATTTTGATCCACTTAAATTTTCAATTATACGCACTTTCAAAGCCTTGCAATAATTAATCTCTCGCATCCTCGACAAAAGAGCCTTCTAAATTAATAAATAATAGAAGCAACTACGTAAAGCGAAATCATATTGCAACTGGCGCACAATAAAAAAAAATCTAACCGACAGGAACCTTTCAACGTCATTAAAAAAGTACGTAAATAATTAAAAAACATTATGAACAATTTCATCAAAGCGTTAATTGCACATAAAAAGCCATCGCCATCTTTCGCCATGGTTCGTGCTATGAAAATAAAAGGAGAATGGACGGCCGATGGGTTGGAGGGAGGGGAGGTGAGGTTCGAAGGTAAGATAAGGCGGAACGAGCGTCGGCTCTCGTCAGGAGCGTAAAGCAAAAAGTCAGTGCACCCCCGAGGATAAATAACCGTTCGCCCGAGCAAATTCGAAGAATATCCCGGTAGCATAACGGTTACGGTTATTCTCCACCGTTACGTAGTTCTTGCGCTCGGGCTACCTTTTCATGTACACCCCCGCGCTTGAATTCGCCCGCATGGTGCCCTCTCGCCTCTTGAAGCTAGATTAAGAATTGAGACGGGGGTAGGTCGGGTTCCGCGTTCGTGAGGTGCGTTTTGATTTTACATTCCGTGATAAGGTTCGATTAAATTACCGCAATTACCGAGTTTTTAGGAGAACCTGAAGTACTAAGATAAGATACTAACAGTAAGAAGAAAAATTTGTCAGTGTACATTTAATTTAAATGAAGTTAATAGTATTTTTTTAATACTGTTTAATGTAAAATGTATTTTATTAAAATATTAACATTTTTTTACATAGAAAACCTAAGGTTTCTTGAATATTTATTTTTGTAAATCTATAAAAATGAATCTCAGATGCTTTACAATTTTTAACTGGTCCTTCATTCAACAAAGTTTTTCACCAATCAAATTGCGCTTTAAAATACTTCACATCATCCTGCCATCGTTTATTTAAGAGAGAATTCTTATAAAAGCATGCAGATTAACATACCTTAGGTTTTCGAATAGGTTTTCCTTGAAAAATAAAGAATCTTTTTTTTTTTATTTTTAACAATTTTCAAATAAACTGTGCATTTATAAATCTAAGGTCCTCGACATTCGTAGAAAAGTTCCGCATGTGGAAAAAGGGTTCGAACTCGTATATATTATACTGTACCCAAGCTGCGGGGGCAGCCTCACACCCGAGCCAAAAGAGTCTCATCCACTCCGGCTGTCTTCATCGAGCGATCCCCGTCGCCTCGCCCCCCCTGGGAGAGAGTAAGTATTCCCAGGAAAAAGGAGGAACAGCAGGGAGAATATCCCCCGCTCTCCTTGATATTCCGGCCTCGTCAGGTGCACGCGCTCCTTACGTGATATCGCGTGATCGAGGAGGGCGACACACTCAAGTTCCCGCACGACGGGAGAGACAAAGAGGCGAAATTGATAAGGAGGATGAAAGATGGATGGTCGTAGGGTGGTCTCGATACCCGACGAGGGAATAACACGAGCCGCGCCTTTTTCCTGGCTCGCAGGAATTAATGTAGTTGTTGACGGTACAAGTAGTTCTGGGAGAAGGAGATATCCTCCTTATGCGATCTATTGAATATTACTTCGGCAGATACAGATATTTTGAATTTTTATCTATTTCAAAATAGTGGAATAATTCACAGGGTAGTTTAATATGATTTTAATTGCAAAGACAATTTAATTTAATTACGATAATGAATTTAATTACAAAACTGACGATTGCCGACAACCTCGAAATTTGTGAAGATGATACTAAATCAATATCATCAATATTAAAATGAAGATGAATAGTATCGTAATGATTATTTATTCATAGATTACACTAATGACTATAGAGAGAGATATTGTTTTTTACAATGATCTCTAGTGAAAAAATAGTGAAATGGTTATTATAAAAAATACATACAATAATAAAAAAAATATGCCTGGTCGTGCAAAAAAAAAAAAAAAATACAGTCGATTCGTGCGCTTGACCAATTGATGGTAATTGAAAAAACATTTCTCTCGATGCTATAAAAGCGCGAGGAAAGTTCGCGACGAGCGAACAATCATTTCGTTTTCGGTATCACTAAATTCGACAGATATTTCCGGACGGTGGGGCAGCCGTTATCGAAAAGTTCGAAATTGTTTCCCGAACAAAAGTTCCGAGATTTCGCGTCTAAAGTGGGCCCCGGTAAAATCGAGTGCGTCGATCCTCCGCTACGGTAGCATTTTATCTCGCCCCCGCAGCATCCACTCGCGACATCGGCACTCATCGCGCTCGATAAAATCTGAGCTAATTATGAATTTTTTATACCTAGTTTGAATGCAAAAAAGGAAGCGAGGGAAAAAAAATTACCACGAAAAATCCGGCATATCGGAAATATAATGCGAGTATCGCTGAAGTTGTGCATTTTTAATGAATAAAGTTCCCTTTTAATGCGAGCCGAGCGAAAAATTAAATGGCCGGCCAGTGGGGTTCATTAATTACGAAATGCAGTTCAGTAGTTAAATATTAAAACGACGGGAGGCTGGAACAAAATGCACCGTGACAAGGAAATATTAAAAATGAAAAATGCTCTTCTAAAAGAGTTAACGAGCAAAGTGCTCGGAGGGCGGTTGACTTATGTAATATTTAATGAATATAAATTTCGGTTAATGAGTCGGAACGGATTAAAAGTGATGCGTTATTTCTCATAGGGAACATAGACACAATATTTCTTGCCGCTCTAACAAGTGGTCGCTGAGTCGTGAGTAATTTTAATATGATGTTCTAATGATTCTTTAATCTCTGCAGTCTTGATAATTTTATAAGAGAACTTAAATCCGTCGCGATCCGTAAAGAAGACGTAGACGGCTAAAAATTATTCAGTCTTGTAAATCGCAATAATTTTAATCGTGCGCCGTAAATCGTCGCACATTTCGAAAGATACCGTATAGAATTTTATGCCGTGGAAATGCATTTTGATGAGGATTATCGTATAAAACTTGCCTATGAAAAATGAAATAAATGCCTTCGACTAAAAATGTAATAGTCTTCTTTAATGCTCTTACGAACAACGTTATTGAAAAAAATTTTAGTAATTACTTCAAATTTACTAGAGATCTAAGTTTCTTTACTAAGCCCTAGGGACTTGAAAGTTTAAAATAAGTAGAAAAATCAAGATTTCATCCGACATCACAGTAAGTGAAGAAAAATAATATTTTTAATACTTCTTTTTCAATAAAAGAAATTAATTACTACATAAACGTTCTATTTTGCATAAATTATTAATATTTTTATTATAGATTTATAGGTATCTTACTGATATTTATGAAAGGTTACGGTAACCATCTTTCTGATTTTATGCATTATAAAAGGAACCTAAAATTTGGACATTCGTGAGAAGTATCATTATAGAAAAGCTTTAAAATTGTAATTAATTAATTTAAAAAAGAATATTTAAATACGAACTTATCAATTTTATTGGAAAGTTATTATATTTCTTGTAGTTACTCTAATGTCAAATGAAATTTCTATTTTTCTACTTAATTTAACACAGTACCCACTGCATTCACAAAAGTATCTTTATTTTCTCCTAAACTTTACCAAAAATTTTATTAATATCTTAAAAATAATTTATTACATCACAGTTAATTTTAATAAAAAACATTTTTCCATCTCTCTAAAGTAGAATAAGTGAAAATTCACTTATTAGAAGTGAATAGTCACTTATTGGTTATGTCAAATGTCTTCCA
>JAWWEN010017812.1:0-20294 GCA_035582955.1 Sycophila texana | reverse complement strand
CAACTATCGCTTGACCAATCACAACGCGAGAAATACTGACTACAATGAAAAGCCCATGCATTTTTTATAAAGGGATAGTTTATGCGATAACCTCTAAACCGAATCTCCGCGCGCGAAGCGCGCGCCTGATCTAGTTGAAGTAAAAAAAAGGTAGTTAGTCAACTATTTCTGTTTATGTGATGGATCGATACACTTGAGTTTAAATACCATAATGGTAGATTAAGACCTGATGTAGCATATAAGACAAAAGTGAATGATTTATTTTTAAATTAGCTAGAATTACGTTTACATTAATTAACTATTTTTACAATGAATGATAACAATACATTTTATTTGAGGAAGCGACGTGCCAATGTGGCAACGATTTTTTTACATTGCCACAATTATCATGTTAATTTTGAGTACGCGTCAATAATAAAATGTAAGATTAAGTTGTAGACTAATTCTATAAATATATTTTGCTTTAGCTAAACTTTATAGAAATGGATTCTCTAAAATTTCACTAAAGATCTCAAAAACTTTAAATATCTTACTAAGATTACAATAATTATTCAACTCTTTATGTTAAGTTCTAAGTTTTCTAGAAAAGGAAATTATAATATTGTCTAGTCAAGTTTCATTAAATAATCTAACCTAATACATGCAAAAAAAAAATCAGATTTCATTTAAAACGCATAAAACCTTCAAAAACTTATTCCTATCAAGTAAGTACACTATCTACGGTAGGTACTCTAATTGCAACTATTGCGTCAGGGATACCGAAGAGAGAAGAAATAAAATAAAAAAAAAAACAAAGACAAAAGAGCGGTGAAAGTGATTTACCGAGGACTCGACGGATTTTAGCGCGTCCACACCTCGCTTGCCAGCGGTGTCCTTAAGCCCCCGAGATCGACGGCACTATGTTAGTGATCGTGAGCGGCCTCGGCGCAGTCAGTCTGATTTGCAATCTCCTCTCGCGGATTTCGCTCGCCGACGGCGCCGGTAAGCTGAGGGGATACGCGCGCAACCCCAACGACGTTTACCACGGTAAGTGAACGAGAGTGCTTGTTCCGCCCATGAATCTCCTGACCCGTGCGACGCCGCGCTGTTCTCCTCGCTTATCAGCTCGAGCGCACCGTGAGAACCTCCCGCGCGCGCACACTGACGCGCTCGACTTTTCGACTCGCTCGAATGTGGTTACCGTGAGAATCGACCGATCGATCAGGTTATGTTCGCCGACTTTTACTTTTTTCTTGCCCGTCGCAAGTCGAGTGGACTCACTTTAGCAGTTCAATTGATTGATAAGGGGATAGTGTGCGTTGTTTGATCATATTTTAAAGGGATTATACCGGGGTATTTCTGCGGGGAATAAGGAGACAAATTTTAAAGTTATTAGTTTTTATTTTAGAGAAGGGACGTGTTGAAGCGGTGTGATTGATAGCATTTTATTATGCTTGGAGAAAAATGTTACATTGAAAATTATGTAGTCTTACTAACTTTGATAACATCAAATTTGCTTTTATAGTCATCTCTTAGAGAAATTATGCGGCCCATAATGTGCCTTATGGATAATTTATTTTTAAATTAACTACACTCTCTAAATCTGAATTAGTGAAAATTCTCCGATTTCACTAAACTTAAGTGAATAGTCACATATTCCTAGTGAAAAGTATCCCACTAATTCAATTAGTGGGATACTTTTAACCTACAATGTATTGCTATATACATCAAAATTTCACTAATTCAGAGTTACATAGCAGGGTTTTTTTTTTATATAAGTGCTTTATAATTTCCTAGCAATTTAAATCTTGGATTAGTATCAGTAATCAAAAATAAAATTATTTTGCATTCTATTTCCAGAAGATATGGAAGAAAAATGATGTTTAAAATGATTTTTTAGATTAATTTCTATACCAAAATCATCTTCTATTATGGTGTTACCTCGTGAAGCTCGGATTTTTTATTAAATTTTATTTTACTGCTCGTAACAAAATTTCCTACTCGCTATACTGCTTTTTTTGCAACGTCTGAAATCCGTTTCTGCTTTATTAAGCACTGATCTAAATTTAACGAAACACTTTTCTCCGTGAGAATACTTTTCTACGCTAAAAAAAATCACACCAATTTATTAGAAGATCGAACGTCTTGCAACGAAAATATTAACCGATGAAAGTACCGTTTCGCAACAAAGTTTACCCTCGCAAATTAAAAAAAAAAGTTCACAACAGCAATCGACACTTCTTTTGTAAGCAAACACAAAGGCGAAATTGATGAGCGGCGGCGTAAAGCGAGCGCGCTGATCGGGGATAATGGGAGGTGGAGGCGGAGGACTCGCTCGGGCTGCCCCCTCTCAACCCTGGCGGCGTTGTGTAGCGGTCGATTGTAGCAGCGCCGGGCTCCCCGGCGACAGCCTGAATTTGGCAGCACGAAGACGAATATCCTACCATCTCTCAATATCCCCGATCCGCTGCAACGCGCACCGTAATACTCCTTTTCGTGTCTGGCTACTCACCGCTCGGCACCGGCGCGAACCATCAAGACTCTTTCAACCATTGGAACCATTTTTCAACTGATTTTTATCATTACTAGATCAGACGCGCAGGGAGACTCCTTTTTTATCAGATCACTGTCAATTTAACAATTGTAATGTAAAAACATGTATGATTGATCACAATCATAATTTGAAATGTACTATAATGTTCATGAGCAAAGAGTGTCCCTTTTATAATTTTTTATAGAAAAGCTTAGCAAAAGATGCTCGTGCTGGAGTTAAAAATTGAATTAATCACTATAATTAAAAATTTTTGCAAGAATATTCAAATTCAGCAACTTTATTACGATACCTTAATTCGTCAAATTATTACCTCATCAATATAGCGAGATCTAACAACTCTCATTTTTATATGAGAAATCTTTAATTAAATATCAGTTCGACATATTCTTTGCAATATTGCTTATAAAAATTTGCGCGAAACGTACGTCCACAGTATTAACGCCGAGTATATTAGAAACTTTTAATTTAAAAATTCAAAAGTTGTAAAGTCTTGTAAAACTCCTATATATATTCCGGAAGATTGAATGCGGAAAAGGAACGAAGAAAAAAGTATGAAGCCGAAAGAGGGAAGTGACGTGACAATATGAAGATTAAAATTTGAAAATTTTTAATAATCATAGTGCAAACTTTCCGACCCTCGTCGTTACTCCAGCGTGACTCGTGTGAGCGCAAGAGAAACTTTCGGGTGCACTTACCGTATCATTATTTGGACCGTGAACTCTCACGCGCCAGATTCGCGCAGCCTTCCAAGGCACTCGCACGCAACTGTGCTCGAGCGAAAAATCGAGAATGCGCTTTGTACAAAGTTAGCGTCTGCATTGCCAAAATAGGCCCCGCGTGACATTTGACTTTTCGAAAAGCAATTAAAGTGCAGAATAAATAAATTTCCATCGTAAAATCTGTTGTAAGGCCGTAGGGAGAAACGCAACGGAATTCTCGAGTTCCCTGTGTAAGTCGAATATCTTACGAATATGCGAGGGATTTCTTTGAAACGCGAGTCTATTTCTAGCACGCGAAAAAGTCGCCTTGTAATTTTACTCCGAGACATTTTTCCCGCGGTGCAGTCCTTTTATGAATTTCCGGGCTCTGAGGTGCACTTTGCTTTTTTCAACGTAAAGGCAGATACACCCGAGACATCCATGAGGCGGAGCTGCTGATACCGCGATGGATTCACGAGAACGGCGAATTCCTTACTTTCAACCTGCCGAAATTTTACGATCGCCAGGAGATCAGCAAACGAAGAAAAAGATCCACGGACTCACGGTGAGCATTTTTTTATAGAGAAAAAATAGAGCAAAAATAATAACTTTTAATAAAGGATCGTGCAAACATTTTAAAATAAAATTTAATTTAATTTATTCAATTTGATTCAGTAAATATAAAATTTAATTATTAATTGCATGTGGTGTATCGATAATAAAATTCATTCGTTTATAAATAAAAATACTATTTAAACTTGTTTTATTTCCAGGTCATTGTGTAATCCTTAATGATCTTTTATTTTTATTAAAACAAACGTATCTATTAAAAAATACCTTAAAAAGCTTCGAAAGCGTGCGTCCTTATTTGGAAAAGGAATATTTCTTAAAATAAAAAGGAATACCTTTTACAATAAAATCTGTAAGATTATACTTTTATTAAAAGGTACTGTTATACCTAACATGAGATTATTAATATATATATTTCTGAAAAAATATAAATCACTTAACCATTACATAATTTAAATAACATTATGTTTACTATCAAATTAAAAGTCTTGATATTTCCCCGTCTAATTAATAACGACAACGGAAAACTCGATTCACATATCCGCGGCTAATAATTTATAACCAACCTTTCAATATTCTTTATTAATTCTAATCGAATTACCGAATCAAATTAACGTTCAGTCCAACCTACCAAGCAAAAGAGCGACGGCGCAAACAGGCGAACTAAAAAAAAAAGATCGACCGAAAGAAAATGATTAATCCCCCCCAGGCGCTGGCAAGAAAACTCAACGCGACAAGTAACATCGTTTCATTTCAATCAACGAGTCCGAGCAAAAATATCGGAAAACGTTTACTTTTTAACCGAATGAAATGAGAAGTAGAATAAAAAAAAAAAAAAAAAGAAGAGAGTACGCGAACGTCCGAACTAATCCAATCACAGATTACATCTGGTGCTGCCGTTCGCCGGAGCGGATCACCACGTCGAGCTCAAGCCGTTCCACGACTTTATCTCGCCGGGCATGGTGGTAGAGAGACGCTCGATCGGCGCCGACTCCTCGTCACCGCTCGCCGCGGCGAATCTCGGCTTCGAGTGGCCGAGCGACCAGCAGTGTCACTACAGGGGCACCGTACGGGGACACGACAACTCGCGGGCTGCACTGTCCCTCTGCGACGGAGTGGTTAGTCCCCGTTAATTTTTAACGCGACGATACCGCGAATTCCCTCTGCGTGCCTCCCTCGCACCTCACGTTATATTTGTGCTCCTGCACCCGCGCTTTTGTGCCGTTATCACTGTCTATGTGGTTTAAAGGGACTCCTGATGGGTGCACGGAAATACTGGAGGATCGATTAACTGAGAGAATGTTCTTATATGTAAAAATTACGGTGCTTTTATTTGCCGTAAAAATTATACGTGAAAAAATTTAATCGTGGGACAGTTTTCCAAGCGCTAGAACTTTTTACGGGAAAAGTCGTAAATCTTATAAGCATTGTATTTTTTAAAAGAAAAGCTCGGTAAAAATTGATAGGATTTTCTAGTAAAAATTTTTTCGGAGCTTTTCTTGTGAAAGTTGCAAGACTTCGCCTACTGTTCAGAGTTCAAGTAAAGAATAGCGATTTTTCTTTAAAAAAAATTCTAGTGCTTGCAAAACTTTTACGAGAAAAGCTCCGTGATTTTTGCGAGAATATTCTATCTGCAGTGTCGGAGAGTCTTGCATGTTCAAAATAGTTCGATCTCACGCGCGAAATTTTCCCCGCAGTAAGTTTCTGAAGTGATTTTTCAGTTTAAAAGATCGTATTTCATTGTTTAATGGTAGATTTACAGAGTCCATAAAAAAGGAAATGAAAGAAGAGAAAAAGACCGATAATTGGAATTACTACACTTTAAAAAATCTCTATAATGGCTTAAAAGTTTTATAGTTAAATGTAAGGATCGCAAGAGTATTAAATTTTGTGTAGTTTTCGACACTCAAATTATTTAATTATACATAACTTTTGAGAGATTTTTTTTTAACGTGTGGTGATTCAAATTATTGATCTTTTTCTCTTCTTACGTCCACATTTTATGCTCACTGCAGGTTTTATGATCACTGAGTCGATTGTCGAATAATCAAATCCGATATTTTAGATGAAAATAACTTATTTTAAGATAGGAAAATTTTGCACAAAGTTTTATTTCAATCTGTAGGAGTCTTGTAAATGCGACATCAACTATTGAAAGAATGAAAATGATTTTTTAAACCCTGGTATTGATATAAAATGAGAAAAGCAACCTGTTTTGAAAACTCTTTTTTAACACAGCAATTTTAGCAAATTCGTGTTTCTTTATCGGAAGTAATAATCTTTCTTCTGAAAAAAGGCCAGAGTTTCAAACCAAAAAGTATGTTCCGAGAGTAGACCTTACGACCTTTACGATGATATGTTACTATACGACGAAACTACGAAACTATATTAGTCAAGCAACTTGACAGTAATTTAAATTTTTTTTTTAAATTCTTTTGTTGCAGTTAAAATACTTACCTTTCACCTTACAAAAATTTATAGAATAAAGTTAGAAGAAATTAGTATAATAAATATAATTAATTTCGTAAAATTTTTTACTTTCTATTTAAATTAAATTATATATATAGCATCCTAAGTAGATCTGTTATTGACTAAGCATTACCGCAGGAGAACCTTTTTAAATTACGCCATTGCGACGCGAACAGCAGTACGGGGGGAGAAGTTAGCCCAAGTTCGAGCGCACTTTGTTCATCTCGCGCTAAAATGTATTTAGCCTTATCTCGCTGGGGTGCCGTTTTCATACTCACTTTGACTGATCCCCGCGAAAGTTTCACGAACGTGCGTGTGATGTGTTTTAAAACCGACGGCGAAGAAGGGAAGGAAGAAGTGCGCCGGCGCACGGGTACTCGTGAGAAAATCAACGGCGGAAAACGAGGGAGGAGATAACGAGGGGTTTTCAGCGTCGTCTCCGTTTTAGCTTCGATCGAGGCGCAGTGCTTCAATCGGGAATTCAGAAGAATCCATAGTCTGAGAAATAAACGGGGCCCTGGAAAGGAAGGGGGTAGGGAGAGGAAGTTGAGGAAGGCTGGAGGCAGGAAGCTCAGTAAATCGGCGACATCGGTGGAGCAATGCATCGATCTAAATGCAAATGCATTTATTAATTTGCATGCGTTTAAGATGTAATAAGCACCTTGCTTAGGCTACCGGGAGAGTGAGTGAACTCGTGCTGAAAATTACGTGGGTGATTCGAGCTACGGTGCCCGCCTTCTCCTCTCCCCTCTCCTGTCTCCCGTCCCCCTTCCTCCTGCTCGCTCTGGCTTTTGCTCTCCGACGGTGCAATTAATGCCATAATCCGGGGTCGATCGCGCCAGTGCGCTGGCTCTCGTGCAAATTCGAAAATTTAACCCTTTTAGCGCGCTTATGCTTGTTTCGTTGCATTACTGCGCCCGCAGGTTTGTCGCCGATTCGAACGTACAATTTATTAATTATGCAAATAGCCGGTGGATAGCTTATAATATATCTGATCAAGGCTAACATCCAAGCACTTAACAAATTAGCGTTCCATTGTACCATTTTTCCTCGCTGCGGCACTAAGCACTTTATTTTTCAGTGAAAGTAGTTCGTGAAACTAATTTAATAATATCTTGTATCTTGCTTGCAATATGAATTTTCAATTAACCGATTCATTTATTTCTGTAAATTGAAAAATATTGTGAAATCAGTTTTGTGCGTACACGAATCGATTTAAGAAGTCATTAAATTATTATTGCTATTGTGTAATATATATAATTTTGAAAAAAAAACTTTGCTTTAACAATTTGAAGCAATGGATATGCTTGACGTTCTATATTCTCTAATTTATGTAATTAATCGAAGTATTTCAATTAGATCTAATAATATAAATTTCAATACCTCCATTCAGGCCGGATATGTGCATACCAATCATGGGAGGTATTTCATTGAGCCCTTATATGAAGATAAACCAGATGCCGATGGCCGGCACATTCATGTGGCTTACAAAAAGGAAGCACCACACGAAAGCATTTCTCAGTCAAATGGACCTTCGTGTGGAACAGATGGTGAGAACTAAATTGATCTCGTCTCTTACTGAGACGCTCATAAATGTTAGTAACATTAATAGATTCATTGTTATTCGATTACATGGTTATTAATCAAATAATTCAGCCACAAATATCGCGTATATATTTACAACATATAATATATGCTAATAGCATTAGAAGAACGATTCATGCCTCATATATATATGCAAACATGAACTACAATGCAATTAATATCATCAAATTGTAAATTTAATATAAATTAATTCACGTTAATTTATTATTCTGTTATAACAATAATGCATTGAATCTTTTAATGTTGAATTATACTCGAACGAATTTTAATGTTATTTTAGTAAATTACCTTTATTAACCACTTACGAACAGACGACTGGGAGAGCTCGTGGTCGTCGCAGCTGGAGCGGCTGCAAAGGGACAAAGCCGAGGCTATTGCCGAGAAACGCGCCGGCAATGTAAAGACGTCCTCGAGCACCCACAGTGTCCATCGTTACATCGAGCTCGCTCTGGTCGCTGATCGACGATTCCTCGACTTTCACAACGGTACCAATTACGAGCAGTACCTGCTTACCGTGATGAACATCGTTTCCGATTTTTACCACGACGCCAGCGTCGGCAATCAAATCGACGTTGTCGTCGTCCGAATGATTTTCCTGGAAAAGGAAAAAGAGGAGGCAAGTACTTTTTTATATTTCTTCGTTACTGCGGTTTTTTTTTTTTGGTGATTTCTTTTTCATACATTTGTTGTACATCAGATAGACTTGCGCATAAGTAGACACGGCGAGAAGACCTTGGAGAGCTTCGCAAAGTGGGTGGAGAGGTTGAATCCTACTGATCCGGAGCACCCGAATCACTTTGACATAGGTGCACTGGTGACCAGGTGATTTTGTTCAGATTAATTAAAAGAAATGGTTTTTAATAGCCTTAAGTAGCACTGTATTTGTAGGCACGACATCTGCGCTGAAGGGAACGACTGTAATCTCCTAGGATTAGCTTATGTAGCTGCAGCTTGCGAACGTAAAAAGGCCGCTTGCATTAATGAGGACGCTGGACTTTTGCTGGGCGTTGTTATTGCGCATGAAATGGGTCATACGTAAGGGAGTCTTCATTGCTTTACAAATTAGCGCGCACTAAAATTGATGTTACAAATGTTCGAGGCTAAAGTGCGTCTGTGATAAGTTGAAGGAACGCATGTTTTAATTCATGCAGATTGGGTTGCTCTCACGACACCAAAGAAATCAGTGGATGTCCTTCTCAGGACACAGATGAAAGTTACTTCGTGATGTCCCCTATAGTCTACATTTACTCTATCAGGTGGTCAGCCTGCAGTAGAAAATTCATCACATCTTTTCTCGAGTACTATTACTATTATAGTTAATCCAAAACTGTTACTTTTGTATTAATAAAATAAATTTTTTGTTTTCAATATTTTTAGAACTGGTCTCGGAGAATGTCTACTTAATAATCCTAAAAGTCCTCCGGAAAAATACAATTATCCAAATATGTTGCCTGGGGCCATGTATGACGCCGACTTTCAATGTAAACTTTCTTATCCTGGATCAAAACCTTGTGATTTCGGAGAAGTAAAATCTTTATTCTTTTATGAACTTTGGAGTAAGCCTCTACAAAATCAACTTCGACTACTTTTAATTTTCTTTCTCAACCTAAAAAAATCTTGACTTCTATTTCTTTGTTTATCTAAAGTTTTTTAGAAAATTTCTCTCAGCTTTTTAGTTTTAAATTAACATATATATATACACGAGAAATTTCGAAAATGATTAAAGTTTCTTGTTTTATTAGATCTCATAAACATCGAATATGTTGACAAAAAGTATTGAGTGAAACGAGATTTATCGAAATAAGCGAGTTTCTCAATTTTTTCGAAAAATCTCTCCTTTTTTTATCTCACGAGTTTTCGGTACGAGCAAAGATATTTTCGAGACAAATCTTATTTTATCTCCATCAAGTCTTGTACAGGCTACAGGACTACTTCGAAATACATATTTTTTTTTTATAAAATACGTTTACATAAGATCAAATTGAAATACTGTAGGAAGAGTGTGAAGATCTCTGGTGCAATGTAGGCGGAACTAATTGCAAATCTAAAGGCGCTCCTCCAGCGGATGGTACGAAATGTGCACAAAATAAAGTAAGAATGCACAATCAAATAATTACATTTTTTTAAAACAATATAATTACGTAAATCAAATACGTTTACATCTACGTGCATTTTGCACGCCCTATATATAAAATATTAAATAATAAATTCTAAAATAATTATTAAACAATCATTAAAGCCGATCAAACTGAATGTGCTAATATTTGAACGAAATTGCAGTGGTGTATTCACAAGAAATGCGTGGAGGTGGGATCTCGGGGCGATGCGGTAAACGGCGGATGGGGCGCCTGGGGGAGCGCCGGCCAATGTTCGCGCACTTGCGGCGGTGGGGTTAAATTCGCAGAAAGAGAATGCAACAATCCTGTACCCAAGAATGGCGGACGATACTGCGTCGGCGAACGAAAAAAGTTGAACATCTGCAACACCAAAGTGAATGCGCGATATCGCATAAAATTTCATACTTGTTGCTTCCGAATAACGTCATTAAAATTCTACGTCTCATCAGCGATCGCGTAGGCTTAAATTTTAGATCTGCCTAACTTCCCTTTACAACCGCGATGAAATTGGAGTTGAAAGTTTATACTGGCAATGCAATAAAAGTCTGCGAAAGACAATAAACTTAGTCGATCATTTCGTCACAATCTTCAGCCATGCGACGCGTCTAAGCCGTCTTTTCGCGCGGTGCAGTGCAGCGAGTACGACGGCAAGAAAGCCCTACCCGACGGTCCGCACAGATGGAAGCCCTTTTTCCGCGAGGATCTCGATTCCTGCGCCCTTTACTGCGTAAACCAGGCGGGCACTTTCGTGAAGTTGAGTCCCTCGGCGAAAGACGGAACGCCCTGCAAGTCGGGCACTTACCACATGTGCATCAGCGGCGCGTGCAGGGTAAAGATCAATAAAAATTTACTGGAACTTTCCTAGACTTTGTAACGAAGTTTCTCCCAGTAAGCGAAAAAAGTTTCGAAATTACTAGCGACTTGTGTTAGTGCAAGATGAACTTGAGCATAAGTGATCCAGGGGAGGATACCGTTTTTTTTTTCTTTATTTTCAAAATTCAATTAGGCCGAGGGTTTTTTTTAACAATATCTTTTTTTCAATATGTCAACTTTCTCCAGGTATGAAAATTTCGAATTTCCGGCTTTTTGAGAACTTTTGTCTAATTTTAGAAAGTTGGGTGCGACTGGATTCTGGACTCCGAAGCTGTGGAGGACGTCTGTGGGGTCTGCAAAGGTGGCGGAACAGGATGCAAGAAAATTGATGGGGAATATAAAGCAATGGGGAAGCCAGGTAATTCCATTTTTATAACTCCATAAAAACAAATAAACTTGTTTCGTAAGTTATAACGATATTCAAATTGTAGGGTACAATAAGATTGTCACGGTACCCAAAGGGGGTCGAGCTGTTCGCGTGTTCGAGAAAAGCGAGCATACTAATACACTTGCCATTAAACTAGCAAAGTCAAATCAATATTGTCTCAATGGAAATTCGTAAGTCTCGAGTCAGAGAAAATCTTTTTACATATGTGTATGTTATATTTGTCATCTGTTAACTTTACAATATTTAGAAGAGAACAGTCAAGCGGTGATTACCCTTGTGCAGGTGCCATTTTAATGTACAAACACGTTAAAACTAATTTAGAAGAAATTAATATAAAAGGACCTTTAAAGGAAGATATCGAAATTCAGGTATTATAATCAATTTACTAACATATTTACTTACAAAACATTTTCATAAAATTTATTGTATGCTATTGCAGTATGTGTTCTACGAAATGAGTAATCCAGGAGTCTATTATGAATATTTCGTAGATTCCTCAGATGAATCTTATATACCTGCATATTCATGGGAATTCGTGGAATGGGGAGACTGCGATGCTAAATGTGGCGGAGGGACTAAGGTGATATGTGAAAACCAACTATTTTATAGATACAAATTTTTTATCATAATGACCGTGAGCATATCATTGTAAATTTAAAGATATCTGAGGCCACTTGTATCGAACAAAGAGCTGGAAAAGTAGAAGCAAACTTTTGTAAAGGAAGCCCAAAGCCACCTCCAAAAAGTCAGATATGTAATGAGCATCCATGTCCGCCAAAGTAAGAATTATTTTTTAATTATTGCTCATTTATTTATCCGCCGTGTAGCTTACTATCATTAAATATTATTAAGATGTGAATTTTTCAATCAGGAGGCGCGGCAGCGCCTCGAGGCAAGTTTAAGTTCGACGGAACGACTTGCCTATGAGTTCGCAACGCGCGCCTCTATATACTTTGATATTGAATTTTAACCTCCTATTTTTTTTTTTAATTTAACGCTTTTTAATACTTAGCATTCATAATTTAATATTCACAAACTCCTGTTCATTTTTAAATAAAGACTGCTAATATTTTTAAATTAAATTAATCATAAAAATATATTTGCAGATGGCGCGTGAGTCAGTGGAGTCGCTGCAGCGGCTGTGGCGGCAAATCCGGTAAAATGCATCGTAAAATTCAGTGCGTTCGTCCTGGTCCTCGGCCGACTGACGACTACGTTCAAGCAAATTTCGACGCTTGTCCCGGTAAACCCCCTATCCAAACAAGAAAATGTGTCGGTAAACATCCTTGCTTGAAGCCTTGTAATCCAAAGAAAGCTCGGGACATTGCCATGGAATTAGAAAGTCCCTTGACACCGGAGGAGCGGAGCAGGATAATCGACAAAGTGGTAGATTATAGTCTCGCACGATACCTCGAGAAATTGCGCGATGCAACAGTCTCGCAGGACTCGAAACCTCTAAAGGCTGAGGAAAACGAGGATTTAGAGAAGTTACTAAAAGACTGGGTTGCCGAAGAGGAGGTAAAGCTGCGGCCTACTGGACTAGAAGAGATTCATCAACACTGCCAATTGAATCAAGTAGGATTTAAACTAATTTGAATGCCCTTCATGGCTGTAACTTTGTTAATTTTATTGAAAATTTCGAATTAGAAAATTTCTTAACGATATACTCGTTAGGAGAGTATCATACTTCCAGGACATACCAATTTAGATAAAACTTTGAAAATTCTTTTCTAGTAGCGAAAAATCAAATAAACCACTCATATTTTACTTGCATAAATGTTTGTTTAATAGGCGCAATTAAAATTGACGTGCTTCGTTATTCGGTACTAAAAAACAATGTCTAAAGCTTCATCCAAATCGGTGATCTGAAAGTTCGACACTCTCCTGATAAGAGTAGAGTATCAATCCTAAATTTCCTTTTTTAACTATCACCGTAATTAGATCGACATAAAAAAAAAATTAATTAGAAATCTAAATCTTATAGTTCATCATTGCAGTATTAAATTAATTTATTAATATTTCATATTATCCAATCGCTAAACTTTCAACTGTTTTCATCGAAAGAAGCGTTCGAGCAACAGCAGCGGGGGAGGCGCCTTCACTACTCCCGTCCCGGGGAGCATCGTGGTTGATTCGGTGCCGGACAATCAGATTGTGGTGTACGAAGCTCCGTTCATCAACGTGAACTCCCGGGGAAATGTGTCCGACACACACTTCCATCAGCAGAGCGACTCAATCAATAGAAACACAGTGGACTCGAAACGGAAGAAGATTTACCGAGGCCACGAAGCCATCAAACTTCTAAACGAGATAGGTCATCACAATGCTAGCCAAATTACCGGTAAGACCTCGACCCGCAATACACGCAATGCTATGTCTGATCGCAGATTTAAGTGTCGTCGAAAGATTTTCCGAAGGCAAGTCCGCATGCCCACTTAGACAACCAATATTACATTTTTATTTAATTTCACACCAGTATCGATGTACCTTTACTTTGTATTCTTAATTAGATATTTCAATAATGAGTTCAACTTGTTTAAAATACACCATTGATTTCAAATGACTCGCAAATTGCGTTACATTTTCCCAGACTGTTTAATTTCGTCGAAAGTATCGACGTTCATCGTCCAATTTGTACTCCTCTAAAAGCACCGACGCCAGCAGAAATATAATTAACAATTAGTTCAATTCTAATTTGCAATTTGCCTAATAACTCTCTCTCTCTCCCGGTTCGTCGATAATTCCAGCGTCTCTGGTGATGTACATCACTGGGCATTGTATTAAAATGACCGGAGACGCACTGCTATTTATCAGGGAGGGGAGCAGCCACCCCAGTTGCGGGGTAAAAATATCAAATGGACGCCCAGCCGCAATACGCGAACCACTTAGAAATACGCTGCACACCAACTCGACTTCGTTTGGCGTCATTTGAATATATAACCAGGCGTGGAGGTGACGCTCTTCACGCCAGGCCCCCAATGAGAGAGCAAAGTCCGTCCGAGCGCTTGCGGTTCCGTTGAAAAGGGAGGGGGGGGATAGGGGGGTGTAAGTCCTTTGGGAAATTCACGCGATATTACTGTCCTCGAACAGTGCGCGGCGAATATTGCAGTGGCAGCCGCATACTGTGAGGATTCTTGATGACTTCCACTGTCGCAGAATCGTTCGCTTATCAAGCCCTCGCCGTCCCTCTGTGTTTAGATAGACTAGGGGTGCTTGTTTACTGTGGTCGCGAATTTGAGATCACTCCGTTGTGATAATACCCAACGGGACATATTCGTTCTTTTAGCTGTTAATGTATTTGCAAGCGTAAGGAACAATAAGGAAATGATTCTTGGACTCAGGGAAGCGCAATCTGATTCAACCGAAATATAGAAATACAAGGAGTTTATTATTAAAGTTTTATGAAGTTTTTTTTCATTGAAGTATATTAGCAACGTAGTAGATTAATTATTATATTGCCTATTCAATTATGAGAAAGGAATAAATTGAACATTTAAATTTTAATAATAAATTATTCAAGTACTTAAATTATACTTGAATAGTGTATTATTGTTGTAGTGTATATCGCAGGAATCGTAAAACCGCGGAATAAAGTAACGAATTAACAGAATTTATGGGTAAGTGTATGATGTTGCAAATCCCAGCATAATTATAACCGAGCATAATTACAACTGCATTAGGAACAATATTTGCGGCTTTTGCAATGTATATAGAATATTCAATAAACTGGTTTTATTGTATACTCTTATTATCCATTAACATTTTGAATTCCCTAATTTTGCATTTTAGACTATTTTTTCTACGATATGTCGATAGTATTATATTTGAACATTCTTCAGACTTCTAATTGAATTATCACTGCAAAATTTTTTTATTTTTTCCCATTTGTCAAACTAACGACAATGGATCGATCACTTGACACCATACGCGAACCATCCGAGGATTATTGTGCGAAGATGTTTTGTCTCGTACATCGACCTATTCAATTCACAGTCGACAGTCATTTTTATTGACGCTCAAAAAATATTTATTTTGTTGAGAGTTGTAACAATCAATTGACACTGAACACTCGTTATGTACTTGTAACTTAACGTGAAAAATTGTTGCACTGCTGCTTCAGAGAGTTTTTCATTTTCACTGCTTTATTCAATATTTTGTCATTTATTGAAGTTACCGAATGTTATTTAGATAAACTCAGTTAACGATGAACAATTGTTACAAAAAAATCTGTTAAAAGTTCAAGTGCATACTCGTCAAATAAACTTTCCATTTATTTTTATCGAGTAATTTATTTGTTTCATAAATAATATGTAAACTACGTTCAAATTGTTTATTTAAAATTAATTAATAGGGCGATGACAGGAATTTTGTAGAAAACCAAAATACAATTTCTGCAAAAATAAATTTTGTAGAAATTCAATTTATACTCTGAATTTTACCATCCGTTATATAAAACATATTAATAATGATACCAGGTATCTTTTACATAATGGACTTATAATACAGAGTATAAATTGAATTTCTACAAAATTTATTTTAAATTAATGTTTTAATGCACATACAAATTATTATTTACAAATGGGAAATTTTAAAAAGTGTACATTAAAATTGTCAGTGCACACATAAAGACGCCGATAAAACAGGTTTCTGAATCGATTCAATACATTAGTTCGCAAATTAAATACCAGATGGTGTTCTACTACAGTATGAAAAACTTTTTTTTTATAAAAATTCAAATTTATAGTAAGGAATTAGCGTTTGTACAACAATTACAAATTTGCCCTACATTAAAGCTATATTAGAAAGGACAGCATCATTTGCAACTTTGTAAAGATCATAGTATTATTGTATTTTGTAATCTGTGAAATAATATTTTATGATTTTAAAAACAATAATAATAGAGTAAACTGAAATAATAGTTTTATGGATAGATTAAATTATGATTCAATCTAATAAGATTGCATTCTAATTTAAGATAATTGAATTGAAATTATGTAATTATATAATTTCATAATACTTTATGCATTATAAAGTACTTCAATTAGACCAGGTGGGTTGCAAGGCGGGCGGGGTTAGAGCTGTGTCCTCCCGTCCAGCCTAAGTGAGAGGGTTAGTGCCGTGTCCTCCTCTCACTCGGCAACCGACAAAAGGTGAGCCGGTGGCGGGTAGTGCACTGGACCTATTAGGCTGCGCGAGATCCTCACCAAGAAAAAAAAAAAAAAAAAGATTGAAATGTTTTTCTATTTTTTATTAAAAAAGTATAGTAAATTTGAATAGGTATAGCACGATACTTTAATTGACACGGAAAAGCAATTATTAACAAACAGTAAAAAATAATTTCCTTCTTTTCACAGTAACAATGGCATGTACACTTGAGCTTTATTCGTGTGTATATATATGACCTCTCTGTAAAAAGTTTGACATAGTTTGGAAAGTATGTGGCCATATTTTTGGTTCGTACATGTTTCCGCGACACAACTGTCGCTTCAACATAGTCGCACTCGTGAAAGGCGATTCTCGGTCGAAAACCGTTTTTCCTCTTCCGCATCGCGAGACACAAGCCTGGCGCTGCGGAAAGCAAAGATCGGGTTACGAAATGCACTCCTGTATGTTTAGACGGAAAACGTGAACGGAAAAAATGTAAGAAGGGCTGTATAGATATTTACCAATATTTCTTATTTCAAAAGAATACAATCCGCTCGATCTAATTTAGTTAATGCACTTTGAAGGTATGTCTCCTATTTCAAGAACAAAAAATTCATTTTCATAAATTTTTTGCACTAGTTTTTAAATAATCTTTAAAATGTAATCACAGTTTCGTGCATTAGTTAATTTAATGATCTCATTACTTGTAGTTTTAGTCTCTATAATTGTATGTCTACAGTAATTTATTTAAATTAAAACTGAAATAATTCGATATAAAAAGAAATAAAAATTTTAAAACTAGAACTAAGTAAATAAATATAAAATTGTACTTGTGAACTGATTAATGTGGTCCAGTCATTATATGATTTCTTCTCTTATTACAGAAGCTTCCACTTTTACTTTACCTTTTTACAAAACCAATTTCACTGTGCAAGAAACCATGTATAAAAGTCAGTAATGACTTAATAAAAGCTGTAATTTATTGCAACGTAAAAGAGGTTCTTAATTTCACTGCATAACTTCAGCGAGGTCATTTTACATAGGCTTTTAATATTTTGTTTAAATTTTATAAAATCAAGTATCAACTTAAATATTCAATAATTCAATAGAATATGTAAATTTTGTATTTATTACAATCAACTGGATCGACTTCATCATATTCCATTAAGTATGCATATTGAAATAAAAGGAATAAATAAAGACAATTTTAAAATCAAATAAATCTTATTATTCTGGCATATCGTCGATTTCACAATCACTTACATTTCCTGGTAAATCTTTAACTTTCCATTACCGCTGGATCCTGGCACGCAAAAATAAAGCCGATTTATTAAAACTGTTTCGCGATGACTTAGCTCGCTCGCAAATGCATGGAATTTTTATTCTGTTCATTACAGCAATGCGAAAGATAATAGTATTTTTTTTCTCCCATATAGCGGCAGAAAAAAAATACAAATGACCACGGAAATGTAAATGTACACACTTTTATCTATAAACGGAAATTAAATAATTTCATGAGAATGAGTTTTTTTTTTACGCGACCTCTTTTCTGCTCCTAATTCAGCCGTTATGAAAGAGCAAACTTGAGGGAACTTTTTTATTTTTGCATACGATAAAAACTTTAATAGGACGACCAAGTCGCATCCAACGTGCAATTCCATTTGGCGGAACTTCATTAATTTCTTTTCTGTTAACGTCCCTGCAGCTTCTAATTACTCGTGTGTACTTAAACGTGAGTACGCACTCCCGTCGATCGATGAAAACACAAATATTTCCAATATCACGAGCAAAAGAGGAGCAGCAGTAGCACACGGAGAATGGGGGTAAATGCAATCCAGCGCCTTTGCTTTAAAGCGTCTTTAAAGTGCAAAGAGATGCGCGCGAGCAGAGCAGCCGGAGGAACGCGAAGCGACTTTTACTCTCCCCCCGAGCTCCCTTCGCCAATTCGATGAGATTCCACTAGTAAATGGCTTTGTTATGGCTTCAAAAATCTCGGTGTCCGTAGTTTCCGCTCGCTTTCCTCCCACGATGACTTCCTAATGTTATGGTTTTAACAATACCCGAGGACTTGCTCGATAACTCCCGGCTGAGTGCTCCGCGGATTTTCCGCCGCTATCTGGTTACATTTCGCCCTCTTAATGCTCCGAGATTCTCCTCCGATAGTCCGGGAAATGCGCGCGACGTTCATGCACCAATCAATTAACAAATCGAAAAACCACGAGGTCTATAAACGTTTTTTTTTTCAGAAAAAAATGGAGAGCTTAATAAAAGTCCGCGATCGTTTGGTTCTTCCCTATACCTCCTTTTCCGCTTTACAAAACAAACGATCGACAGGTAAACGAGATGCGCGAGAGAGACTTATTCCTAGCAGAAGTAATGAAGGTGAACGGAGGAGAAAATAGGAAAAGGAAGAATGCAACGAAAAGAAAAGAAAACGAAGAATACAAGAAGGAAATCGAGACGCAGTAAGAGGAGCAGCAGAAAAAAAACCGAAAAAAACTATCGACAGAAAAAAATAAATAAACAAGAAATAGAAAACAACAGCGTCATCTGTGCAGCGAGGAAAAATTCCAGGCTTGATCGAAAGCAAAAAAAAAAAAAAAAAAAAAATCGAGGAAACATTTACAAATCGCGGGCGCATTATGCATTCGGCATCCGCGCCTCCGCTCTCCCTGCCTCTCCTGCAACCGGGCAAACATTGTCAAACGGATGCACCATTAAAGTCACGACGCCAGATAAAAGTCTGAGGTGGCCGGAGTCCATGAGGAGGAGGGGGCGGCGCAGAAAGGGTGTATGTGACTGAGGCGGATGAGAGAGCGTGAAAAGGAGACGACAAAGAGAATGTGGAAGGCAATGAGTGGAAGAGAAAAAGCTTCCACGGCAGAAAGAAGTTTTTTTTCAACGGGAGTACGCGTCTTCCATTATAACACGCGCTTCAGATGCCTACTCGGCCGTAGGTGCCGGCGGACATCATTCGCGAGCTTCTTACGTGTCTGCCGAGGCAAAAGGCTTCTCTGAGAGGGAGAATGGGAACCGCGTGATTTCTTGAAAGTGACGCTACTGCTCTAAATTCGTTCTGCAGCGAAAATTTACGTTAATTTTGTTTTATTTTTTGTTTGTTCTTTTTTTACTTGAGCCTGACAAGTTTAAGTGTGCTTTAATTTTTTTTATTGTAACTTGTTTAGAGTTCGTTAAAAAAGTAGAGCGGAAACAAAATGTCAATTAGTTTGCATTTTCAGAGATTTAATTTCGAGAGAGATCTTATTAACGAATTAAGACTATTACCATTTTTAATGAATTTGTTAATTAATAATTTTTTAAAATTATTTATTATTATTTAGTACAGTGTATATAATGCAGTTATAAAATAAGACAGAAAACAAAGGAACACTTATTAGAAGTTAAATTAGAATTGATTAGTCATTAATTATTATTTAACACGTAAATTACTCTTGAATGCCTGGTTATATAGCTTTACCAATAGAAATTCGAGAGTTGATAGTACAAATATTTTCTTAACCAATTGCATGAGGAATAGCCATTTAAAAACAATCCGGAACCGGATAAAACGCAAGTATACGTTTATAAATAAACCGTAAAATTATATTTCGAAAAGATAATGTTGCATTGACTGGATGAATTAAATATTAAAATACTGTATAAATACTATATTAAAATCGAAATATAGCACTTGAAGCATTGAATATGACATTTTTATTATTTTGACGTAAAAAATATTATTAAACACTAGAGTAGTATTTTTAAAAAATTTAAAAACTACATAAATTTAAGAAATTTCATAAAAATGAAGAAAAATCAGTAGTTTTTTAATTTTTTCAACTCTTTAATCAAATAATTCTAATTCCTAAAACTCTTCAGTCCTAAATGACATAAAT
>JAWWEN010017783.1:0-20305 GCA_035582955.1 Sycophila texana | reverse complement strand
GTCTTATAGTTTTTCAACCAATGATATTACTTGATCTTATGGCAGAACCAATCCAACTACATAAGTAAGACATAGACAGCAAAACGGAAGTAACTGAATTAAGGTTCATCGAGTGTACGAGCGAAAACTGAATGTGATTTTTGTGTACCAGTTGTTTTATTACACCATGAGTATGATTTATATTGATAGATTTTAAAAAATTATAAGCAAATATTATAATTAAGTTAATAAATCGATTATGATGAAATACTTTAGTGATCTTTCAGTATAATTCAGGTTGATTTCGTGATTCTTTTTACTTTTATTTCTGAGGAGAACTATTTTAGAGTTAAAATGATATACGGGCTTAAGGGAATTGGTCTCGTTATTCCTAATCCTTGGCGCGGCTCACGGTGAAATTCGCGCGCATCTACCTCCTTCCTCGCGTTATTATGCGACTCTGCTTAATTGGTGCAATTTTCGTTTTGTGGGTGTAAAACATTTTTCGACTCGAAATGATAATTTTGGTATAAAAATTCTTTGAAAATTTGTCTCTGCTTGTACTCTGCAGGTGAATCGGTGAAAACCTTCTAAATGTACTAAAAATAGTAGAAAATAATACATTACTAATATTAGTGCAACATAATTTACTAATTTTCTTTGTGCAATTAGGAGATTTTTTCATTTATTTTTCTTTAGAGGGTCCAATTCAGGCTCGCAACTATACTCCTTTTGAGAAAGACTTGAAGTAAAAGTAGTTTTGTAGTGTACCTAACAGCTCCGATTGGTAATTAAATAACTAATTTTACTTTTTGATGGATAAAGTACATTACCATCACAGCATTCATCTTGAAATCCATCATGTTTTTCACTTCTACCGCCATTTCTCTTACTAGTACTAGGCCATCTTTTTTCAGCACTGCGGCGTTCATATTATGGTATTTCTGAAAAATTTGAGAATTCGGTCATTAAATAAATGAAGAAAATAATTGCAGTAAAAAACAAAATTTATACCCATCTAAGTGATAGGTAATTTATTGCGGTTTTTAAGAATACAATTGCCTTAATGTCACAGAAATTTTCCGAACAAAGGGTAGTAGTAACTTCAACTCACCCCCCTTATATCACTCATCTTCGTGATCTGCCGTCCAAACTCCCAGAGGTCAACCCCAAATTTCAAGGCCCAGTTTCTGACCCTAAAAACAAAAAATCACAACCATCATTCAAACTTCAATTCCTGCCCTTACATCGCTAAAAATAAGTAGAAATATCAATAGTTAATTACAAATTGTATACTTTTAATGATTCTTATAAAAATATTAATGCATAAAAATAAATAAGAAAACTTTGTATAAATTTTTAGTAATATAGTATTTAATAATTTAGACATTTTGTATTTCGAATTCTATAATTTTTGTAATTAAAGTCTATATCGCCTGTCTAATAAGTTACATAAATAAATAAATTAATTAATTAATAATTATATTCATTTCTTTATCAATTAAACCTGAAAAATAAATTATTTGCATAAAAAATGACACTTTTCTCTTTAAAGCATTTCAAATTTGCCGCGCAAACGCCTTCAAGCTTCTTACGAATCTAAGGCTCCACCTAAACCGTAGCCTCGCGCGTGAGCAGTCCCCAGCAGTGCAATTGTCAAAAATTATGAAAATTAAACTCTTGCCGCTCGCGACCCAGATCAAAGTTGCAGTTTGTCCTGAATTGCGTCTGAATAGCGACGACACGTTAAACGCGCTGCGCGCGTTTGTTGCATGACCCATTTACGACGGGGGAAACTCCTTGACAACTGAAACGCCGCGGAATAAAAACGTGTACCCCCCACACACACACATACACCCCCCGCGTTGACGAGGACAATCGAAATTCGCGTTATCTTCAATATTATATTATCCCCCTCTTCCCTCTATCTCCGAGTGTGGAGGCGCGCGGATAAAGCGCGCTTTGCTCGGAAAAGGAACCGCGATTCGACTCTGTCTCTTGGCTTTTTTTTTTTATTCTCGACTGAGCAGCTTCATTGTTTTCCTTTTCTTCGGGACGACTGTTGTGCTTCTTTTTTTCTTTTTTGCTCGATAACGGTTTAGAGCTAATTATCTGTTTCAAGTGTTTCCGCACCTTTCGCCAAGAATCGTGGGGTTCGTATGTTTTGATGTTTTCGATAGGGGAAATTGTAAACGATGACATTGTTTTTTGGCTATTTCTTTAAGTTAACGTTTGTTCTATTCAAAAAGGTATTCTTTTAATAGACTCGTATGTAAATAGGTACATGTAGTGTAATCGTAAGAGGGTTTGAATTATTCGAAATTTTTACGGGGAATCCCCGTCATATTTACGGGGAATCCCCGAAATTTTTAGGAATAAATTCTGTGACAGTTTCCAGTGTGTAAATGTGAAAAAATGTGATATTCAATTAACTACACACTACACACTCAATTACTTCCAACAAACTGTGTATATTCATTTTAGGATCATTTTATAAAAATAATCTGCAAGAAATTTAGCAAACGTAAATTCGTAATCTTTAACTCCTTTTATTACCCAGAAAACCAGTAGACCTAGCATTTCGTGGGAAAAGGGTTGACATTATCGGACGTCAAAATTGAACCACTGATTAATTAAAATTACAAATTACTCTTCAAATTATATATGAAAAAGTATAATATGACTTGAAAGAGTTAAAAATTAAAATTTTAATTGTTTAGTAATAAAAATCCTTTTTCCATCCAGATAAACGTATTAATCAAAATATAAAATAAATGAAAATCCACTTACAAGAGCAGTGGAAGTCACTCTTCTTTATATATATTTACAGAGTCTTTATCATTCATAACATTAATATGAAAGTACTAGAAGTGACGTGCATTACGTGAAACATTAAAAAGCAATGAATTTGAATGATCGTAAAATGTATATTAAAATTGACTTTTGAATAAAGTGTCAATCCACTGTAAGTCACTATTCCCCAGCCAAGGCTCCAACTCCTGCCTTTTAGCATTATTAAATTGAGCTTAGATATCAAACTGACACTTGAATGCATTAAAATACAAACGGCCGCACAAATCCCTTGCGCAACGCATCACGTTTTGTCCCACATTAGAATAGTTTATTTTTTACACCTCCCTGTCTCGCGGTCGGGAATCGCTGCCGCTAGCCGCGACCCTGACGCGTTTATTTCTAAATAAAATAAAGCGAGCGAATTTAATTGACATTTCAGCCTATCGGTATACACAAAAAAACTAACTTTGAAAAAGTAAAAGTAAAGGCGAACCTTGACACAGCTCTAGAGAATTTTCTCAATAATTTTTAGAGAAAAACTTTCGATAAATATTATATACTCAAAGAGTTTTTCGATGCACAGGTTTTTACAGTACGACAATAATTCGAGAATCTCAAGCTGTCCCAGGGTTAAATTAGTTTTTTAGAGGATCAAGTAAATTTTTTCAGCAAATTTAACAATAAATTTTCTCTTGATGAAAATTTAAATATTCAAATGAGTGGTAGAATTGCCCGGGATTTACTTGCTAAGCCTCCTCAGTCCCTAAGTTCACCGCGAGAGCCTTTAATTTTACGCTTTAAAGAATATCGAGGTAATTCAGTTAAAAGGGATTTTCACACTTTGTCAAGAGCCGCTTGGAGAGGGGCGGTAAATTGCAAGAGTGAGAAAGTGACTCGGCGGCGTCTTTTTTTCCCTTTCTTTCTTCGTTCACTTGTAAGTTTACAGCGTTATATAAAAAGATTCCTGAATACTTTCAGCGCTTTGGAGAACGCGGCGAGTCCAATAATCTGTGCGGAAGCCATAAACCAATTATGACGTGCTTATTTCTTGTGTACCTGTTCCCGTCGTCTAATTGGATATGAAATATCGAGAGCTTATAGGCTGCTTGTATTATTACTTTATTTATCGATTTATTTTATAGAGTGTTAAAAGAACGTGAAATTATTAATGAACAGTTCGGATTCAATTGAATTTTCCTGGTAGAGTCAGATAGATTCAGACAAATTTATTCGAATCCATTGTTTTTTTTCTTTTGATAAAAAATATTGATTAATTTTTAAACCTCTTCTTACATATGAGATATTTGCGTATCCTAGATGTTTGTAGGAACTTTTCCAAAAATGAAAATAAGATGTTTTTAAATTTTCCTACGTTAAAAGGATTTAAAATATGGCGACGATGCATTATGTAAGAGGAAGTTACTACTTACTATTTCAGGATTTTTTTTTTTAATTTAAATATTTTTGCAGTACATTTTATCATTTTATTGCATAAAATCACGCAGGATTATGCGTGACATTCATATTTTAGTATATACAATGAAACGAGAAAGAATAAGTAGAAACAGTCCGATGTGGTCAGACAGTAGTAATTCAAATAACTTTTCCTTTTTTGAAAGTTTAACTTCATTTTTACCATGTAACAATTTATTTTGTTTATTAATTAGATCTCTAATTGAAAATCATATAATTTTTAAATGTAAATACCAACGATTACGTTAAAAAAAGCGGCAAATACTCATCAAAAACGTAAAGAATATTTTTCTCCACTATGCCTCATTAAAACCATTGTTTGAAGGATAAAATGATCCTCAACTATATAACTTTATTCCGCAGAAAAATATTGAAGTGGTCAAATTAAAGAAAAAATACATGAGTTTCCCAACAAATTTTCTCCGATGAACACTTTTCATACCCATCTCTTATCCCTTTCACGGAAAACCAGCATCCCTCGCATTTTCTTTGTAATAAAACAATCAAACATCCGCATCGACTTCCACCACAGTCCATAATCAAGAAAAAAGGCGACAGAATCCAGCTCGAATCGACCAGTCTAAAAAACAAGGAATGGGAAAAAAACGTCGGTCCTATCACCGTCTCGTCGTCGAGGACGTGATAATCTCTATCCATCTCTTTCTCTCTCGCTCTCTCCCTCGCTCTCTCTTTGGCGTCTGCTATGGAAATTCCTGGCGCACGGGTAAAAATTTCATCTCCGGCGGGCGTACGTGTCCGCTCTCGCATCGGCAAACATGCGCGCATCCTCCAATCCCGGCCTGAATTTTCGGCCCCGGCAAAGGGACGCCCCGCAAACTTTTCCTTCCATCCGAATAATATTTTCGTCGGGCGCGATGTATCCGTCGCGGCGCGCGCTTAGCCGAGCCTTGCCGCTCCCGAGGCGCTGCAACCCCCACCCCTTGGAACTGCAGCCTAGAAAAAGGATGGAGGCTGCGAGAAGGGGTCGTGGGGAGGGGAGGGCGATCTTTTCGCCGGTGGTACTTTCCGGCCGAACTTGTAAAACTCCGTAACCGGCCTTTTGCCTACCCCTACCCACCCCCTACTCGACGGTCGGTACCCGGCCGAGATGCCGAAGTTTAAAGTTGATAAAGTTTCGCGGCATAAATTGCGTATCTGTTAGCGCCTGGACGCCTGGGCGAAAACAGACGGGAAATAAGAGAAAAGGGTTGGTGGTAGGGTGGAGGGGGCGGGGGACAAGGAGGCGCGTGAGATGGAAAAGAGGGAGTTTGAGTTATGCTGGGAGCGTTTATTGCGGAAAGGAAATTCGCGAGGCGTGTACTTCGGCGTTTTGCGGGCGAAATGCCGGTTATGGATTGCCCGCTGCGCTTTGCCAGGGTCTAATGTCGGATTGAAAAAGTTGAGTAGTTCTTATATTTATTTTCTTCTTTTTTTTTACTCTACCTGAAGTTAACCCTTTTTTTCCTTTTCATTAAACGACAGACGAAGTGGTGATAATGTAATAAAAATGTTTGCATTCAAAACTACTGTATAGTACTGTTAATTAAAGAGAACCAATTCAAAGAATCCCAATATACTCAATTTTTAAATATTTTCATTAAATTACTTATTATCGTGCGGTAATTAGATTACATTTATATTCATGCAATGTCGTTTTAATATCATTTAGGGTCATTTTTAAATGAACTTTTTTCTTTGGATACCTATATGTTGTAAATGTTATTTATTGTTTATAATTGTGTATTTATTAAATCTAACTTTTTTAAAACTAGAGAATTTTCTTGTAAATATCTTGTGAAATAAGAAATTAAAATCGTTGCATATAATTATAATAGATTGCAAATTTTTACAGAAAATCATAGCAATTTTGACGGGGATTCCCCTTAATCTATTCGGGGACTCCCCTTAATTTTTGCTGGGATCCTCTGAAATTTTTGTATTTTCTGTAAAAATGTTCAATGTTACTCACTGTTCCACAATTACTTCTTGTACATTTTTTTTGTTATTCAGTTATTATTATTTTGAAGTAGACACAGACAGATGTAGCCAGACATCACTATACATTGTAGAAATATTCATAATGTGTTATAATAACACTATTAGAAATTTCACATCTAGTATAAAATATGTACTATAAGTGAAAATTATTCATTTGTCAGTTATAGTGAGATGAACGTTTAATGCTGGTTGAACTAAATAGTGTTTAAATAAATAAACTATGTAGGTCGTGTTATTACATTAAAGCCATAATTGATATTTTTTTATTAATTTATCACAGACTGGATTTTATTTGTTTCTTTTAAGAGCTTTCTCAAAAATATTATATTTTAATTCAAGCAAACTGTTACGTTTCACGTTATTTCTACAAAATATTTTGATCTCCCGTTAAATGAAATTCCCTTTCCAATCAATCCGTAAATATCAAGTGTAGTTAAAATTTCAGCCTCTCTTTTACAAAATGTAGTATGAATAAAATGCACGTGCAAAGGAATTTCCCTAGTGAATTTATTCAATCAAATAAATGTTAAATAATTTAATTCTTAATTGACAAAATTAAATAATTAATTGAATTCAAAGCTGGAACTTAATTTAAATGGTCATAAAATTAAAATCTTTATAATTAGTAATAAAATAGTGCTTTATAAGAGTACTATAGAAGAAATTCTTTTCTATGAATAATTCAACTTATTTTGTACAAAAAATAACAGTATTAATCTTTTTTTTATTTCTCATATAATATCAGATATCCTAAGAGTACTTTTTCAAAAATGTCTGTGAGAGTATTCATCAAAATTTTTACTTGACTTTAAAAAAAAATATATCCATCAGAGTCGAATGTATATAATGACATCGCAAAAAAAAAAGGAGGATCTCTCATCGACTAAAATCCGTGCCAGTACGCTCCAGCGTCGCAGTAAAATTCCTGCGCGTATCCGCCAAAATCGCCGTTCAATTTCGATAATCCGCGGCCCCTCCTAGATAAAGGGACGCCACTCGCCTCTCGCTCGGCTCCCTCTTAATTTCACTCGAAACTTCGTCGAGGGTCACTTTACGGAAACTCGCCAGAGCGATACGCAATTCACGCCTGGAACTCCTCGAACTTCCTGCGCGCGCGCGCGTTTTTCTATATCCTCCCCCCCCCCTCCCCACACTCCCCCATCCCCAGGGGATAGAAGGGACGGTGCGCATGAGCCGGGACTCGTTCGCGCCTGGCGATCGGGTATTTTACCTCCTCCGAGGTCGCTGAATAGAAGCGCCTCGGAGGGCCAATTCCGGCCGATATATTCGCCGGGAGAGGGAGGCCTTGAAATCCGAAGCCCACGGGAGCTTCGTTACGCCGCCCGCGTGTTTTATTCGCTCTCTTTTCGATGCTCTCCCGGCGAACGTGGGAAGGGAGGGGGGCTAAAGCTCGTACTGCTGTTTCGGAGCGCGCGGACGTATCGATGTTTTCGCGCGACGCGTGCGGTTTCACACGT
The DNA here is from genome assembly GCA_035582955.1 of Sycophila texana. NCBI lineage: Eukaryota > Metazoa > Arthropoda > Insecta > Hymenoptera > Eurytomidae > Sycophila > Sycophila texana. The sequence goes on along the minus strand of JAWWEN010017783.1, from coordinate 12,584 downwards.
GAGCCTTCCCTCTTTCTGCCTTTCTTTCGTTTTTTTTGTGTTTTTTTTTTTTTTCTTTTTTTTATTTCGTTGTCGGGATTTTCAACGGGATTTTTCGCGGCTGTCGAGATTTCTGACAGTTCCGAAAGTTATAGTCTTGTCCGATGGTGCATTGGGTAACGAACGCAATTGACTCATAATAGCACACTGTAGTTTTGTAATATACAAGATTTTTGCCGTTCAGATTACAGTGTATTCTGAAAGTACTTTGATTTTTGCACGTTAAAAGTCGTCCATACGTCTACTATCCTAAATCTGAAAATGCAAAATTCACTTGAAAAATGTCACTACTTAATTCACATTTTTCAAGTGAATTTCATATTTTCAGATTTACCGAGTAATAAGTGAATTAATTACCTATAAAGTAGAATATTCACTTATAATATTAATTACAGGATAAGTGAAAATTTACTTATTCCGCAAGAATTTCATTTATTATTCATAGATTAGAGAAATCGATACCGTATTTAGAATGTCCTTCTCAATTGACAACTTCGCGGCCGAAAAATCGAACGTATGAAACGAAAAACAAACAAAAAGTTGATATTTGTTGAGGCAATGTTGACATTCTCGGAGTTCGTTCTAAACGAATTTATTTCGGTCCAGTGCTACACTATTTATTTACTTTATTGAAATTGGAATAATAATTACTTCTTTTTATAGAAAAAAAAAAAATGAAATGAAACCGAAAAATCTTTTGCCAATATGGAATCAGTTTTGTGTGGGCACGCTGAAGCGTAAAAAGCTTACTTTTGTATGGTATAAGCGGGAAAGCTCGCTGACTAATAAAATTCAATATTAATATATCTTTTTTTTAATATAAAAACAGGAAGACTTTTCCTGAAACACAAGTTTCGATTTTCCTCGCATTTCATAAAGAGCAAGTATAGATGACGAGGTGTATTCACGTCGAAATCAATCCATCAAATATGCGATTTGAGCTGAAATTATAGGATATCCTTGACAGAATAGCAGATAGATTTTCCACCGTTCGAAACGTGATTGAACGATGATAAACAACATCAAACGAATTATGAATTTTACAAGTATCCCGTAACCTCCAGTACCAACATCTCAATTCAAATTTACTAAATGTTTTTAATATGCACGTGCTTGAAAAAGTAATTAGAAAAAAACCGTATCATTTTTTCCAGAAACTAAAAATTAATATAAATTTAATTTCAATTATGTAATTAACTAAATTTAAAATTATTTAAAAAGAGATTTAATTAGGTAAATAAAATGTATCTCTTTTGATCGGAAACAAATGTGCAATATAAACTGATAATCAAATACTTACATAAAAAAAAAGCTAATTAATAATTTAATGTGAAAATGTACAATAACCACATGAATTTAATATAAACATTATTTAAATCAGAGTTGCAAAGTATTAATTCAATTTGCCATGTAAGTCGGGACACAATTCACAACTAATTCGTTAATTGTTCAATTAAAAAAAAAAAATAATGACAATAACTCACATTCAGTTTAAACATAAAAACAAATAATTTAACGTTTAATTAAATGCAAACTGCTCCCTTTTTAATGATCTTCACAATAAATATTAAAAAAATGAATCGACTTTCTACTTTACCGCTTAAATAATAAATCCACAAATATTAACAAATCGTTAAAATTTAATTTCACAACGTTCCACGGAATATCTGCCCTTTGATTTTTAACCTCAATTAAAAAGAAAAAGAAAAAGCAAATATTAAAAAAAAAAACTCAGATACTCGCAGCATCACCGTCTGTCTATATATCTTCCACTCGTTTTTCCAAAAATACCGCTGTTTCTTCGCTCGAAAATTTGAACAATCGCCGGCTCCGATAAAACTTCCGCCTCCGGGTCGAGGGGGTAGTATCGGAGGGGGGTGAGGTCGCTCGGAATTTCACGCCCTGTCGAGTGGCCACCGGCCCGTCGAAGCCATACATCGATACGCGACGTCTTCTCGGTGCCACCCCCACCCCTTCAGGAGAGAGGGACGCACGAACTCGGACTGCCTCGACCGGATTGATATGATCTACATAATGGAAACAAAATATTCGCGCGGGGGAGGCACGGGATTTTTATTGATTTTCGCTTTCCACGCGGCAGGTTCGAGATCTCCGCTGGCGATAGGATAAGTGCAGCACGCTCGATTGAAAATCGATGGACTTTTTTTTTTCGTTCGATTCCTTTTGTGTAAGGAGGACTCGTCCGTCCGAGCATGGAGATCGGGGCGATTAATGAATCTTGGTCATTGGAATAATGTTGCGAGGGGATACGTATAACTGACATTTTTTTTATATAAATGTTTATATGGATGATTATTTATGCTATTTCTTTAATAGAAATATTTGTGAATGTGGTATTTTTATAAATTTTGTTCTTAAATTTTTAAATAATGCTATTTTAAATGTTTCAGAATGATTTCTTTTTTAGTCCATTGATTCTTTTTTCAATGAAATAACTTTTACGTAAGTTTTTATTGTCAAATTTAGAAATTATTTCATTCTTCAACTAACGCTCGTGCTGATTCTTTTCTCCATATTTTTTACCGAATGATTTAACTACTTTAATGAAGTGAATTTTCGTGTTACAATTAAAATACTTTTTAATGTTGACAACGTAAAAAAATGTGAGTTAAAATAAAGATTATAAAAATGTGAAATATAAAAATCGAAGCCTTGTTCTGTAGCTTGTGTGAGGCATTATCATTAAACATAGTTATATTTATAAAGTAGAACAGCTTTTGAAATTCTTTCACTAATTAAAAAGAAAAAAAAATTAAAAAAGAGTTATACGAGCAGTCAAGCATTAAAAGCTTAATAAATAATAAAACGCTTTAAACCTGCACTCGATTAATAAAAAATCTCCTTAATACATTGGCGTCCAAAATAACCGAGCAATTCGAACGAACGGGTTAATTAAGTCCCCGTCGGTGAAAGCATCTTCACAGTCAAAATTATAATTTCCATTAAATATTGCGCTAATTGAGCGGCGAAATAGCACCTAGAAAGCACGAGGCGCTAATTATTCTATAAATATTTTAGCTTTCAATTTGCTTACACATACCGACTCATCGCGCGCTTTTCAGCCCGTTCACCTGTACCCTCCATTCATTCCCAAACGATCGCTTCCCCATTCGAACAAAGGAAAATAAAAAAAAAAACAATAAAAAACGAAAAAAAAACAACAAAAAATAGACAGAAACGCATAGTTAATTAAACCCTCGGCGTTGCCGGTCGCATTTGCTAATCGAAAAATTAAAAAAGCTCGTTCGCTTCGGAGGCTCTCGAAAAGCTCGCGAAACGCAAAACAAAGCTCCGCGCGCAGTTTACACGGTTGAAATAACTCAGCGGCGCTTGAAAAGGGCCGCTAAGAAGAATGGAGGTTTTATATCGCTCGCCGTGATCTATTTTTCATTGTTGATTAGAACAAACGTCCCTCCCGGTTATCGCCGAGTGGATAAAAAAGAGAGAGAAAATAAAAGTTTAACTGCCTTGGTGATACTTGTGCAGGCAGCCGAGATAATCTGAGTTACTCTCTGCCGGCGATTGATCGTCAAAGACGCGCCGAGCGATGACTAAATTGTTCCGCGGAGTCGTGGCCGGGATACCGATTATCGTGTTAATTTCGCTCAATTTTCCTTGTGGATTTCGCTTTGCAACGAAGCAGTGATAAATTCAAGCCCAAGCGAATTTACTCGACGTTTGTATTGTAATAATAATAAGGTATTCATGAAAAATTGGAAAAATCACTTTTCGTTGGTTATGCGTATAAATCAGATTGATTGAGACGTTCATTCAATTCAAGTCAGAAACTACTTTAAGGAAAAATTGGGCCACTACGGACTCGAGTTTCATTGGGTTCTTGATTTTCCACTGTTTCACACTGTTATAGTGTCAGTTTTGTTTATTTAATTTTCTTGCGACACCTCGACTGAATTAATGATTTCTGTTAGCGACGTCGAAATTTACGGTTATTTATTTAAGTTTAGCTTGATTTAGAGCAACGTTTCTTGTGAATACATTCGCTAGTTTGTAGTATTCGCGATAAACCAATGAAATTGTAAATAGTGCCAGCATAACTTTTTCAGAAATTCTCTGAATAATTAACGGCGTTTTCAATCGTTTATTGTTTATCTCCAGATTTCCAGCCTGATACAGTTTTATGTAACTGTAAAAATGTTTTTATAAAAATGGTTTGCTATTAAAGATTATTCTGATAAAAATTATCCGTTTAAATACTTACATCTAGTTTATATTTCAGGACGAAACGATCTGCTTAGTAAAAAGTACTCTATGCAGTGTCGTAAAAACGTTTCCGAAAAGTCGTAAATTTTCACTTGGTATAACAATTCAATTCGCTCGTACCCCAAGTCTAAGCAAAATTTATGCAAAAGTGTCATAATCGCACGATTTACTGCAAAATAAAATGTTACCACAAAAATTATCCACAGGATTACGAAAGCTCAGGAAGCCGCAGTGTAATTTTCCCCTAAAAGAAATGCGAACAGTAATCTTTCCAAAAAAAGAAAAAAAATACCCTCCTCGAAAGAGTCCATCGGCTCGCCCAGCCCCCCTCGCAGCATCCCCCGCGAATCTCGTCGTCCAAAAAATTCCGGGCGTCGCATCGATCCCTATCTCACCCGCGGGACGCGCATATAAGTCCAAGGGTAAGGCCACACGTCTCCCCCCGCCAGGGAGGACGAAATCGAAAAAATAAAAATAAAAAAAAGAAAATAATTAAAAAAAAGAAAGCGGCCAATTCCCTGAACGATATACTCACTCGCTGTGGGGTATGTCCTCCTCCTGCTGCCTGGTGACGTCGGCGCAGAGCAGGACGAGGACGGCGAGCCACATGACGGCCCTCATCTTCGTCCGCCTCCTTGGGCTCCACACTTCCTGGGGGGGGCGCTCGCCGCCTCCTCTCTCTCTCCCCTCCTCCTCCTCCGCCGGTGTCTCACACCCCGAGAGTACAGCACACCTCCCTCCGTAAAAGAAAAATTCGTCCTCGACCAAGACGAGTCTTCTCTCTCTCTCTCTCTCTCTCTCTCTCACCTCCGCGTCACCCTTTTATCGATTCATCCAGCGCGCGCGAAGCCTTCAGGAGTCTTCCTTACCCAGGACGGCTCCTCACTCTCTCTCTCCCTCACCGCGTCCCTCTCGCTCCCACTCGCGTGCCCTGCGGGACGCGCGGGTGCGTGAGTACGGCTGCACACGGATCTTATCTCGGCGTACTACGAAGGCCGATCGATCGGCCGTAGGGAGGGGTGGGAGCGCCGAGTACTAGGGCGCGCGGCGTGCCCGACCGGACCGCTACCCTTTCCACTTACGCGCGCAGTAGTAACGGCCGCCGGTGCCGCGGGGGGTACAACCTGCACTCCCTCTATCTCTCTCTCTCTTTCTCTCTCTCGCTCCTCCAGGGCCTACGTGACGGCCATGTCGCGCGGTTCCGTTTCCTTTACTCTCTTCTTTCCTTCTTTTTTTTTTTTTCTTTCTTTTCCTTCTCGCTATCCCCGCACTTCGCACTCTCGAGGCGCGCGTCCGACCCTAGCCGCACTCGTTCCACTGCGCGCGCGTACGTCCGTGAGTGTGTGCGCGTGACTGCGTTGGGTGCGCGTGTAGGCGCGTGCACGGGACTGGCGCACTGGATCCTTCCGGCACAGCACGGGGGGGTACACTTCCGGTTTTCGGGGGCCAGGGCAGCGCGCGGGTGCCGCGCACAACTCCCGCTCGCGACGACGACGAGGGCTGACTAGCCGCCGCGGCGCGTATCTTTCGCACACTCCGGCGCGCCCGCGCAGTACCTTACTCCCGCCGGGGGTGGGGAGGGAGGACGGCGCCGACGTAGACGAGGCGGCTAACGCGGCGCCCAGCTAGAGGGAGCTAGCCGACGACCTTCGCCTCGCTCGTTCCCTCCATCCGTCTGTGTTCGACGCACACACACGATAACACACACAGGAACATGTATAGTATACACACACGTGTACAAGCAAATACACACACACACACACACACACACACACACACGCACGCACGCACACACACACACTTACAGACTTAGACGTACGAATACACGCACACACGTACCAACAGATATGCAGATACATAAACACGCACAAATACATACACACACACACACACACACACACACACACACACACACACACACACACACACGCACACGCACGAGCATACGCCTCCACATACACTTGACACATATGTACACATATGCAGATACGCACACACACACAGACGCACGAGCATACTCGTACACATGCCCGTGTGCAAGTACGTACATATACGCAGATACAGACACATACAGAGGAGGGCTGCTGCGCTTTTAAGCTCTCGCGGAACTTCCGTATATAGGGGGGGTGGAAGAGGGAGCGCGAGCTCTGGGCGCGCCGCGAGGAGTACGGCACGAGGAAGGAAGTTTATCGTGGGCAAGAAAGCTGTGGGAGGAAAGGGACACGGAGAAAGACGCGCTTTCCTTTCTTGCTTTTTTTTTTTCTTTAGAGAGCTTGCGCGTACTACCGAGCTTCTCCTTTATTTCCCTCTTCCTATTTTTTATTATTATTATTATTATTATTATTATAGACAGCGGAAAGCGCGGGAAGTCGGGACTGTGCCCTCCATCGAACGGTCTAAAGAGCAAACGAAAAATTTGCGTTCCAAACACGTAGATATATATACTTCGTATAGAATGAAAGTTGAGGCCAAAAGTTTCCCCTGAAAAAATTTGAAGGGGGGGGGGAATGTCCCCGACGTGTCAGGAGCTCGAGGGAGCATCCGGAGAGCGAAGGAAAAATGCAGCGAACGACCAGCGCGTGGGTGTCCATCCGTAAGAGGTGCAGGCTCCGCGTGCGGGGTACTCCCGCGCATTCGATTCAGCCGCGGTGAGGGGGTGGAGGGGGTGCTGGTGAGCCGGTGGACCGAGTAGGGAGGGCGGCGTTGGAGAGGAGCGCGCAAGCCCGGCATCATTGATTTAACGCGGGAGACGCGCGCGCAGCGGGCTTACGTAAAGGCCGGGCTATATTTCCCTGGTCGAGGCGGAGGCCGCCGACGAGAGGAAGGCGCCGCGGCGACGACGACGACAGAGAGCGAGGGAGATGGAGCGCTCGGACTAACCGGCGAAGATGGACGCGCGCCCTCCCGTCCGCCCGCCACCCCCGCCGGGCGCGAGAGAGCGAGAATAATGTTTCAATTGAGCTGCTTATTTGCGACGACGGGACGGGGACGGTGGTTTTTCTTCTACGATGGGGCGATTTCTTCGGGGTTTTTTCCGACCCCTTCTTTCCTCTCTCCTTCTGTCTTACGGGGGAAAGGATTTTTTGAGAGGTGATGGGTAGATCTGGAAGTGCGGGGGCTTTGGAGAGGGTGGGGTTGGGGTGGTATTACTGTGAAATGATTTTGATGGGTAATTATTATTCGAGGGGGGATTGAAAAGGTGACGTCTTTAGATTTCAATGTTCGATTTCTTTGTTTTTTTTTTTTAATGGTAGGAATGAGGGATGATTAAAAGGTAATTTATTGTTGGAAATGAAATGTTTGAAATTATTCCGTATATTGGTGTTGAATGGAGAATGAGGAAAGTAATACTTAATTGTTGTAATTCATTGAAATAAAAAATAAAGAAATATTTTTATTTGAAATTATATGCAAATGAATTGCAATTATTAGATGACCATTAATTAGGTCAATATTTATATCCAATAAATTATAAGTTTAAACTACACAAAATATTCCCATACACAGAGTGAATTTTCTTGCAAAAGAATACAGAAAATAATTTTGCAAACTTGGGATTATGTTTGTCGTACTACAAATTTTTACAAGAAGTCACTGTATAAGCATTAAGGAAAATCACCCTATTCTTTTTCGAACGAAAAATTCATTTTTACAAGATTTTTACAACAAAATTCTCTTCATAAATAGACAAATAACTTTTTTCTTTACAAATAATAATCTACTTTTTATTAACACATTATGTTACTAAACTAAACAATAATAAAAATAAATAACATTTTTTTTTTAATATTCATTTCAACACACTTATTAATTAAACTACTATATTTTTCGTATTTCGTACACATCAAAGCTCAAGCGTGCAAATAAATAACACCGTATATAAAGTCGTCCAATCGCGCGCTCAATCAACCCAGCCGTTTTGATCTCCCAATCTCGTAAAAATGCGAAGCAAAACGTACGGGCTTAACGGCGGAATAGATATAATATGCGGCCAATTCAAAAATGACGGCCGCCGAAGGAAAGAAGAAAATTTATAACTCGACGGTATGCGAGTCTTGTCGCTAACTAAACTTTAAACAATGCACCGCCCACGAAAATTCCCCCCCTCCTCGTTACGTAATTTTGTAGTACCGGTTTGACCCTCTCCCTCCAGTGTGCCACCCCTTTTCCCAGCAGGAGGTCGGGTGCACCCACCCAGTTTATCGTACGTTACTTCTTGCTCGGACATTTGCATTACACCGTCGGTATTAGACGATGCGTTTTACCATTTTTCATTCGACACCTACGCCGGGACTTGCGGGCAAATATTGTCACAATTTATTACGTTCTCTCTTTGGTATGTTCAATAACATTCATTTGAATTTTAAAACGACCGCGGCCGTATTTCTAGATTTCCATTCCTTTTGTTGTTCGAAATAAAAAGAGTCACGTGTTTTATCGATTCGTCGACGAGAAGTGGTGAGTGATATGCTTCTTTAATTTAAAAATAACAAATGTACGCGAATTATTGTACGTGAAATTTTTTTAATTTTAATAAACTTTGGGGCAAATATGTAAATGTGGATTGTGCACTTGGGATTTATAATTCTAATTCTAGTTTTATTTTATTAGCACACTTATGTAACTTGGTTATGAAATTTTTTCTTTTTTTTTTTTAACTATAATTGACAAGCACAAGTTTAGTAGACGAAAAAAACTATACTGTTTCTCGCTTTAAGATACAAAGTTTTTACTTTTGTTTTACGTCCTTGTAAAGAGCGAAATTGTTACTTTGCATCTAAAAACGAGAAAAGTAAGGATATTTTGCACCCTCTGTGGTCGATTTTTACACTCTGTAGTTAAAAAAAAATAATAATAATAGTTATTCTCAACGTAATTATAAAAAAAAAAAATTATTATTATTAATTCTTGCCACGTTATGGAAATAATTTAATTTAATGTACAAAATTTAAATGCAACATTAAAAGTGCCAGTTCCCGTACAAAGTTTTAGCGACGAATAGACATGTAAATAAAAGCAAAGGCAATTAAGGACAAAGTTATTTTTAAATGTTAAACAATGTCCTTTATTATCGGAGTGGCGATCAATACTAAAAAGAAAAAAAAATGCTAAAAAATTCACACCCGAACTTTTGCCTCCCTCTGCTCAAAAAATATCGAACTCTCCCCTTTGAAAGAATCGTTTAAGATGAAAATGCATGCATCGAAAAATTATCTGCGAACGAAAAATGATCGCGATTTACTTAATTTCGACAAAATACGCAAATCCTAAGCACATTAGCTTTTTACTGAATTTAAAATTAAATGAACTAATTTGATGAAATATCATTAAATCTGATTTAACGTATCGATTAAAAAAAAAAAAATTGAGCACTTAAGCAATTTTATACTACAATTCGGAATGTAATTTAATAAATTAAAGAAAAATCGTAAAGAGTATTTAGAATTGGGATTTTTTAAATTTTATATGGTACATATTCGATTTTAATATTTTAAATTAACTATGATTGAAAACTATATTTTATAAAAAAAAGTATTATCCTCTATTACAGTCTCAAGTGAACATTCATCCATTCAACGTCACATACGAAATATCTAAAAAAAAAAAGATAAAGTTCCCTGAAAAAAAAAGTGAACTTCCTCCTCCCAAACCAAGTCGTCCTCAAACTACCCCTAATTCAATTAGTACGAAAAAAAAACCGCAATCCTCGTCAAAGGACCACCCTTAGCCCCCTTTCAATTATTCAATTCTGCGAGTACAGCGTCGTCTCGAAAAGAAAAGGGCTCGCAAGGCAAATTTGACGAGTCCGGCGCGCAATTCGCGACTGGCCGGAGTTTAATTAAAGATCCGCCGGACGAGAGTTCGATTCCGGCGGAGGAATGGGAGGAGGGCGAGGTTCGTAATAAGCTAGGCTCGGACACTTGTAGCGGCCGGCGGATCGGATTGAGGATTCCTCGCGGAGGTGCGGATTCTTCCGGGGCGCGTCGGCAAGTTCGATAATAAAATTTAGTCCGAGGGGGAGGGAAGCGTACGACGCCACTGCCACGGTAATGAGCTCCCGGCGCCGAACTCGTCGACTGCAGGAGAGTCGTTGGCTATAGTCCGGGAAATTATTGTTCTTGGAGAGAGTTAAGTACGAGGATATTCTTTTTCGAGTGATTATTTTGGAGAAGTTTTTTTTTCTCGAGGTGTGTTAGGTTGTATTCGTGCGTTCGTTATTTTGCATTGCTTTTATTTTTGATGCGCCGACTGCATACTACGTATGTCCGTTTCACAGCTCTTAACGAAAAACAAACACATTTTATTTTTTTGTTAAATCAAGAAAAATACATTTGATTTTCTTCCTTCTACAGGAAGTTATTTAGTAGTAAAAATATTTTTAAAAATGTCTGTTATCTCAGAATCATCTAAATAAATTTTAAAGTCATTTTTGTTTCTATTTTTTACAGTGTTTCTTTCTTCCTCAAAGCTGATAGTCACTTACCACAATATAAAACCCGCTTATTAGATTAAACTAAAAAAATAACGTACAAAATTGTATTAAAAATACTTAAAAAACCATTTAATTTTTAATATATAAGTTCTATATTATATTAAAAAATGAATATTATATTATATCGAAACATTTTTAATATTATATAAGTTCTATATTATATTGAAAAACGTTGTGTCAGCGTCTTTCCTATTCTCTTATCACACACTGGTAAAATTATCTGTTTATTATAGTTAACTTCGATATGAACTTTGGCTCTTTGTGCAATCTAGCTGAAATACGTTAAAACTTTTTATTGCTTCGTTAAGATAAGGTGTTTTACTCGATTCCTCTCAAATTTTGGTTATGCACGATAAAGAAAGATCTATGAAAACTTTGTTATTTTTGTAATGAAATTGCATTGAAAATAGGGCAGGAGGAACGAACATTATCTAAAGCTTCTATGATTAAGGAGTGTATTTTTACAGTTTTAATTAAAACTTGATGAAATATTAAATGACTTTTTTAATGTCGATATCGTAAAAGAGGCACAAAGATAATATTTTTTTATTCCTACTGCCTATTATCACAGGAATAACAAAGGTACTTTGGGTAATAATTTAAAAAAAAATCATTTATTATTATACTGTAGTATTGCCTGACCATTTTTATTCGATCATTCTAAATATTTTGATCGGAGAGATTCTAGCTAATCAAATCATATACATTTTATTGTTTGCTTATAAGAAATATTTTGAATCCTTTCTGCGACCGCAAAAAGTTTTTAACACTGCACACATAAAACACTATTTTAACCAAGTATTTCCTCAGCGTAAAACGTAAAATTTTCGCCTAAAGCTTCTGCTTTTCGCTTTCTACACGTCTATATATACTAAGTTTGACTGCATTTTACGTAATCTGATAATTATATTTTTGTACACACTTTTTTGTCACTACATTATTTTCGATTCAAGTGCGCAAAGTACGATTTTACACACGCCTTTTAAAATGATTGATTCTCGGTCCTTGCACCCGCTATTGAACAACACGGTTCGATATACATCGAACGTACATGAGCAAAAGATAATTTCAGCGTCGCGCGAGAAAAAGTTTTCTCGAAAAATCATTATCCCGTACCTTTAAAAAAGTGCAGCCTTCAATACTTAATGCAGACGGGCAGCGAAATGATAGTATGATATGCCGGACTAAAACAAACACACACGAGACGAGAGCAATCGTTAATAATGTACTATCGATAAACAAAAAGAAGAGGCACTGCATTATTTTCCGCTCTATCGGCCGGCCGAAGCAAAGTAAATCGAACGAACGAGAGCAGCAAACCGAAAATCTCGTCGCAATCATTAAAAAGCACATTAGCGCGCGCCAGAAAATCCGCACTTTCAATCAGCGAACAATAACCCCGCGCATCAAGCGAGCAAACACGCTCTTCGCAGCGTACACCTCCAGCCCTCCCTCCTCGCGGCTGGAAACCCCATAATTTCCAGCTCGAAGCGGCGGAGGAAGGGGGCGGGGGGGGGGGGAGTCGCATAGCCGGCGGAATATCGCGCGATGACGTAGGGGGAGGTCGAGGGAAATCGATCGTCGGCGCCGGTGCCGCTGGCGGGCGGCGACGATTTTCTTCGATGATGCGCTTTTTTCGCGGACTCTCTCACCACCGCCATCCTTCGCGCGCACATCTCGTTTTACTTACGCAAAGTGCGCCGCCGCTTTCCTGGCCGCGCGCGCGCGCGCGCGGGTGTGTGTGTGTGTGTGTGGGGGTGTGTGTGTGTGTGGGTGTGTGTGTGTGTGTGTGTGTGTGTGTGTGTGTGTG
>JAWWEN010017763.1:0-20314 GCA_035582955.1 Sycophila texana | reverse complement strand
TCAAAATATAATGGATACATAAAAAAAAGTAAAAAAGAATGAGGGCATTTCGACTATCTTAACGGCCGGTACCCTTTAGAGTCTGAAGGGCGCAGGAGGGAGTCCACCCACCGCCTATTCATCGCAGCGGCAGCGCTCAGATTTTAATTTCGTCGCACACCGCCGCGCGAAATAAAGAGTGAACGTTGCAATAAAAGACAAGCGAAAATAGGGCAGCAAGGGGGCGGGGTCGGCAAAAAAAAATCTCGAAATTCCCCGTGGGGCTCGAGAGAAAGAAATTGCGAATGCCCGGACGGCCCGGAGGCGTGCGCGGACTCGCGAAGCGTAGGATGCACGGCGTTTTTATTCAAATCTGCCGGCGATGTCCATAACGCGGATCGGCATCGCGTTACGGCCGCCAGAGCCTCGAGAAATTCTATTTGCACGCGGGAGCCTCGTTTATGCGTGATTTTACGAGTACGGCGGCCTCCGACCGCGCGACTCTTCGACGGAAAGTTTAAATCATGACTGAGTACCCGAGCTCGCGCTCACCGAGGGAAAAAGTTCAGGCTCTCGCGGAAATCTTGCGAAATTGTGGAAAGTTGAGCGGTGGAATTTTCGGTCGCGCCGCGAGACGCCAGGCTCGGCGTTATGAGTCGACGGTTCTTGAGTCGTGATATATTGCGTGATACATATTTTAGGAAGTAAGTGCGTGGGCCAAGCGCGTTGAATCAAGATTTATAGTGTTACGACTTTAAAGAGATTTTTATCGCCCGATTAATAAATATTGCATGCTATCTTGAAGACATTTTAAAGAGCCTAATAATAATCGTTTAGATATTCAATTGAATTTTTGCGTAAAAGGTAATTTAATAATTTTATTATTTTTTGCTAGCGTATATCCAGCATCTTTACGATACGCGGGCAAAGGCATATATCAATAATTTTTTTCGATAAGTAAATGAATGAATGTCCACGTAGAAGAAGGACTCATAAATTTCTATATGCTTAATGCATTCAGGCAAATAATGTATTACTTCTGCAAATTAGCAGTGCACTTAGTACTTCCTGTACTGATTAATGTGTGACATTCAAGCAAACAAGATTTTCTCAGAAATTAAAAAAACTACAATTTTTTTCTTTATCTTTCGCTTTGTTTGGAACGCACGTGCAGCTAACTGCTTCAGATAAGCGGTTACACTAGTTGGGTTGATTTAGCTGCCGTACCGCTATACCTCTTCTACTTAAACCAAGTGTCAGTGACATACAAACTCGCGTCTCGACAGTCATCGTTGCAACGCCACTTTCGGACTTTTAATTGGTACGAGCAAACCTCGAGCACATCTGTAAAGATATTACCTATGCTTAGTTCGCGTACTCGATCAAACGAGTTCAGAAAGTCCCCGCAGCGATCGCGAATCAAGAAACTCCCGACTGACTCTCATTAGAGTCGCTAATTAGTTGTCCTGAGTAAACACACGTTATTTATATTTAAACCTCGGGCTTACTCGAGGCGAAGTCCAAGTAAATTTTCCAGCGACGCGTAATAAATGCGCAGCCTCGATCGACTCGCCGCGCCTGAAAAACGAAGACGCCGCGACAATTCGTCTCCGCATCGTCTCGAAAAGCTTTCTGTATGAAAATTAGCCGAGCGGAACGTTAAAAGTTGGCCGCGGGACTGAGCAGTCCTCGTCGGCCCGCTCCCCAGGAATTAATTTGCATGACAGTTTCGCGATAAACTACTTCGGGGAAGTAGAGCGTCTCGCCTTGTAAACGTATTACGGGGTCTCCCGACTGTCCCGCCGACTTTTAAGTACGCGCGGCTCGACCCTCACCCCCTGTCGCTCGTAATACCTTGTAAAAGCTCGCGACTTTTAGTATTGAGTTCTCGTCGCGGCATCGCGCGAGACGCGCGCCCGCTGCTTCCCTGCGCTACCCCCGTCTATAGCCCATTCTTTCTTCTCCTTTTTCCCGCTCGCGTTTCCTTGGGCTTTTGTTGCATATAGTCGCCTGGGAAGTAGGTCGCTTTTGTGGAAAAAGAAAATTTATTATTCAGAGAACTCGCGTTCGTCTCTTTTATTTTGCGCTCTTAAATTCGTAATCTGCTGTAGATCTGCATTGTCTCGACAAGGAAGTTTGTTTTCTCATCAACGTAATAAGTTAATAATTCCTTTTTTCAATCAAAGAGGCTTTTCCAAGCTAAAGCTCCGTTTTTCTCGTTTATTCATAACTAATGATTATTTTTCTAAACACTGTTGAAATTAAATTTTTATTTTTGAATTTTAAACGTTTGGTCAAGCTCCGCAATATTTGCAGATAAAGCACAGCAATATATGATTACAAAAAAAGCTCTGCAATGTATACGGGAAAAAAACCTCGCCATTTTTACGATTACGTTGCTTTTTGCATTCAAAGGAATTTCATATGCTACGAAATGAATGAAAAGAGTAAAATAAAATCAAAACGTTCCCCTCGTATTCTCGCTGACGTACAAATGACGCGTTTGAGAAAGGAGCAACGATTTAGAAGCAAATCCATTGCACGACCTCCATAGAGCGACCGGAGAGACGCGGCAATTGATCTTACAAGCACGGTTGACCCGGGCAAAATATCTCGTCGAGCATCCGAGGCATAACCCGGAGCACAGCGGTGTTAGTTAGTAGAGCGAGTGGGGGCAATTGGCAAGGTTCAAAGGGGAATCCCCGGGCCGCGACTCCACCTCCCCCCTTTGTACACAAGACACGGGGAGAGAGTTTCCATAACGGCTCGCTGGCTGCCGGGCCCGAGTATTATTCCGCATGTCGGCGGGTGTCAGCAGCCGGCTTCCAGAATATCTCGCAAACACCAGCTCGCTCGCACACATACCTCGGCAATAAGCTCGGCGGCGGGCTTTCCTGTATTACTCGACAGCGCCGGAATCTCGAGGAGACGCCGACTCTCGCAATTAGCCCGACGGAGCCGTGTGTCATGTTCGAAGTCACGAGCCCTGGCCGCGTGTGCGACGGCAAACTAGGCTCGAACGTCACGACGAGCTTGCGCGCAGGAAGCGTGTGGCGCGCGGCTTCGGAAAAGTCGCGACGAGCTTGAAACTGTGAAATTTACAGTGCCTATGTTGGTCGAGTTCTTTGCTCTCGGTCTGGCCCGTCGCCGGAGATGGATTGTGCGACGGTGACGGGAATGAATTTAACATGATGGATGCCGGTTTCGATTTTTCAAGGGAGTCGGCTGCTGTTGTGACGGTTTGCTGAGCTTTTTCTTATTGACAAGGTTTTGCTCCGAGGAGGAAAGTTTCGTGTATAATGGTTTGCTAATTTTTTTAAACGCGGTAAGATGACAATTTATACAATGACTAGTTCACACATAATTCAGTACTCAGAGTATATAAAATAGATTTTAATGATTTTAAAATGCACTATCAATTGAGTGATATTTTTTTTTTAAAGAATATAAAATATTTCTCAGTAATTCTAACGAACAAAATAAGATTAAATGAATTTAATAAAAAAATTTTAATCAAAATTGGTGATGTTATTGCGATCCACATTTTATTAAAGTTTTCCAAGAAATATGATAAAAAGAAAGAGTTTTTTACTGATGCAAAATGTGATATGTAAAACATGAAATGACATTTAAGAGAAATGATCGCATTTATGCAAGTCTTACTGTTTATTAGTATTTATCAACTGAAACTAGTTATTCGTTTAACATTTGAATATACTGCGTAAGTATTACTCATTTTACTAATATGTATGTTGATTTTAACCTTGCTCCTTTATTTAAACATTTAAAATTACATTTTGATCATAGTAAAATAATGCTACTTTCTTGCAGCTACAATGTATCTCAAGATTGTGTCCAATATTTATTATCTTACTATCGATTTTGCAATTAAATCGAACAGAGTTTCCGGCTGGCGCTTAAACTTATTAAAGGCCGAAGTCAATCAGTAGTTTCCAATAGTTCCACCGATATCACCGAATCACCCATAAAACTGCAAGTCCTGGCCACGAACTTTTCAAATTTTCCGTTCGATCAAACTTACAGCCGCTCGGGTCCGCTCTATATATAACGCGCGGGCAGACCGAAAAATCCGATCCGCCAAAAAAAAATTTCCTCGCTCCGGGCGTCGAATTAATTAAACGAGGAACCCATTGACCCAGTTCTCCCCTACGAGCGGCACATACTTTAATCATACCCTGAGCTCAAAGCGAGAAATGGCTATCGCCCAGCATCCCACTTAAAATACCGCATGGTGCATCCAGCAGCCAGAGCAGAGAGTGGAGCGCATGAATGGCATCAGTGGTAGTCGGGGGAAAATCGAGTCAGGAAAAAAGGATAAAGAGAGAAAGAGCGGAGAGCGCGAGTTTAATAGAGTGCCCAGGCGGTCCTCGTAAATCCTCTATGACCGGGGCCGAGTGTCTTGAATCCGGCGGGGATGCGGGGCTCGCGAAGTAGCTAACGCTCCCGCGGCGACCGTTTCCCCGGCGCTTTATCTCTCGGGGAGCTGTGTGCGCAGCCGGACGCGCTCACAATACCCGGCGCTGTTTCAAAGGAGATCGCCGGCATTGTGCTCGCCTTCGCCGGGGGATCTTCATTCCGCGAGCTCCTTGTCCATGCCGTCGGGAAAGGCCCGATCGATTTGGCCCTTTCTCGCCAGCCGAAACGAGCGCGACGTGATCCGCCAGCGAATCCCTTTCCTCCTCCTCTCCTTATATTCTTCATCGCGCTGCGGGTGTGTATACAAAAGCCGAGGCGCCGGCGAAGTTATGCCCGCGGAGGGCTTCGCATCGCGCAAAAACCTCCGGTGTTGTGTACATAGGCGACACACGTTCGCCGCCGGGAAGTTTCGCGAGACGCGAAATTAGGTTCGCCGCCCGGCGAGGCGCCCAAAAACTTTGTTTCTCCGTCTCGCTCGGCGCGATATCTGCAGGGCCGGGGGATAGAGACGAATCTCGCGCAGATGCTCCCGCGGGTAAGCGCGCGAGCCTTTGAAAACGGTACGTGACGCTTTTTCCGAACGACGACTGCGCGGGGGGCAGCGGTCGATTTTCGAGCCGCCACTTGAGATGCTCGGACGGTATGGAACCGTGGGAATTTTTTTTTTTTTTACAACCGAAATAATGTAGAATGTTTTTCTTTTCTTTACCTTGCCGAGTTTTACTTTGCGTATCTCGTCGGACAACGTAATAAAGCAGGTTGTAGGTAAGTAGAAGTATTTTTTTTTTGACTTTACGTTTAACGGAAAATCAAATTTTTTTACGACGCTCCGCGAAATTGATTTTTATTGTGTAAACAATTGCTATGACTCATGCGTATAGCGAAAAATGTTGTACGTACTGCGTAGAAAAAAAAAGTATTAAACGTAATAAGGGAATTTATTGAAAGTTCTTTTCATATAAAAGAGAACCGGTGGAATACTCCAAACAAAAAGAAAATTTCTTTTATTAAGAAAAATTCTTGCACGTAGGATGTTCCTCCAGGCATTCTCGATCGTTAAATCCAACAAGAATTTTAAAAAGCTTTTGTACTATTAAATTACGAAAAAATACAACAGAAAATATAAAATTTTGCAATGCAAAAATGCTCGCCCAAGTGACTGCATTAAATGAAATTGCACGTTTCAGAGAGGCGCGATCAATAGCCGCGTGAAAGGACGAGGACGCGGCGAGGATGCTCGGCGCCGCTTCAAAAAGCAGACGTCGTTAACGCATTCCGCAACTTTTCCAAAGGCGCGAAATTACGCCGCGACGTGGCGTCGGGACAAAAGGAGAGCAGCGACTGCGGGTAAGCTCGTCGTCCGCCGTAAAAACAAGTAGCCTTTTTAGCGAGCCGCAAGGGAGGAGGCGCGCGGGGGGAGGAGCCGAGCTGCGGGGACATTGGAAACGTCGGCCGCGCGCAATTATGCACATCCCCGCGCGCGCGCACGTCGCTCACGGAGCAGCAAGAGTCGCTAATGATTCGCTAACGAGGCAAGTGCTTGGCCCGCTTCTCCGTGCTCCGGCGGCTATCTCTCGAGAGGCCGGTCCTCCCTCTCGCTTCCCGAGGACTCGCGGACTTTACACGGCCGATTGCACCGGCTGTGACGCAGCTCAAGGAGCACTCCACGCGGAAGCGGGTCACATGCTCCGTCTTGTTCAAGGAAAAGCGCGTAAAGAGCTTCGAACGCGGTCCGCGTACTGGCAACGCAGCGATGCGGATAAATTAATCGACGCAACTGATAAATGGGATTAACGTGAGAAGCGAGCATGGATATTGGCATGAATGGTAGGTCGACGAGAATAATAAATTTCAAATACGATTCGTAGCTGCAAGAAAATTTTAATCGCATAATATCACTCACAATTGAATTTTTCAGAGAATTCTTGCGATGCTATAATAATAATAATTATTAATTTATTTATTTATTTATTTTTGTAGTAACAGCAGCAAATGTTTTATTAATTCGACATATTTTTAATAAACTCGAAATTGAACTTTACAGTCAATGGCAAAGTTGTTATACAAAGAAACTGTTATACAAAATTGTTGTTATACAAAGAACTTTAGTTCTCAACTTTTTCTTCCCCAAAAACTTGCTTTCATATTTTTCGCGCACGATCTTCCCCATCTTTTGTACTCTTTTTATAATAAACAAGAGCGCTATACTATTCTGAAAATTCATTGTATAAAGCCTACTCCTATTTCACGCAAATAATTTTCGAACAAAAAGCCTAATCAAGCAAGTCTCGGAACAAGTTTCCGTCTGCGCCAAGGCGGCGAGAAAAAAGGGAGCCGCAGGTTGGCAGCGTTCCGAGGCGCTGATTGTCATTTCGACCAGTAGGCGCCGGCGGTTTTTTTTTTCGGTAACCGCGCCGCTGCACCAGCAGGATTAGCGGACTGAATGTACGCGCGTCGAGGTAGAGCTCCGTGCACAAAGACGCGCGCGCGGCTCGAGAGACCGAACGTGTCGGAGGCGTCGGCGAGAAAATAATGGAGCGCCGGGGAACGGGGCGCGCTCGGAAATTGGTAATGAATGCAAGCGATGCCCGGAGAGCTTAATTGGAGCTTGCGACGCCTGCGCCACTCGAGACACGTCGCGAAGGAGCGACGCTCGCCGCCTCGATTATGAAGACGACGGGGGAACAACGCGCGGCCGAAGTGGCTTGTCACTCGGTTAATACCCGCTTGCCTCCCCCGCCACTGTCTGTCTCGCTCGCTCGCGCTTTGTCCCTCACCTCAGCGCGGATCAACCGCAGAACTCGAGCTGCAGTCCGCCGCTGTTTAGATAGCGAGCAGCCGCTCGGGTATTCCGTGCTGATCGCGTGCAAAAATTATATGCTGCCTCTGCAGAGTTCTCTCTCGCTTTCTCTGCCCTTCGGTCGACTGCTTTGATTCGCGCTGCAGCGGCATTGCGCTCGCGAATCAACTCACCGCTTGATGACGCAATTGGGGGAATGTCAAAGCGAAATGTTTAATTCTAAATGTTGTGGCGAATAATTTTAAGCTGTTACTTTATTAGCAATTATGTTAATTAAGCAGGTGTATATTGAAGTTAATGCGTTATATTACGGCCACCTGAATCGACTACGATATTTAAATAAACAAAATGTTTTAATTTTACGAAAAATTCTCTTTGATGTCGTTAACTGAGAATAATCAATAGTATTCGGGAAAAAGGTAAATGGTGTTTAGTTTAAAAAAAAAAAAAAAAACAAGATTAAATTGTATTTCTGCGTATTCCGAAAAAATTCAACGAATATTAAATGCTGTCTAACGAAAACTTTTACTTTGCTTTTATGTGCGCTTTGAGTGCTTTTTTTTTGTAAACTTTATGAAAAGCTTCTCCTTTTGAATGGCTGTAACTTTATAACCAGACACGAAGGGAAACTCGATAGTATACGTAAAACTTCCCGATCCACTCGTCGTACGAAAGTAAAAATTTAAGGGTATAAAATGTCTCGCTATGTCTTCTATTCGTCAGAAACATAAACTTCTCCACCCTTCAATATTAAACCTGCACGCACACAAAACACTCCCAAGTTCCCACCCCGCTACATAATTTTTCTTTTATACGCACAAGTATATTGTTCCAGGAGGTGCGTCCGCGAGGGAAAGTTAAAACTCATCGACCCCCGAGCGACTGGCTCCGGATGGCAGTATCGAATGGTACAATATTTACTCCGGACTCGAGTTTTCCATTTTCGCGCGTTACGTCCACGTGACAGACAGCGCGCCGGGACTTTCTGCCTCGTCCCCCCTTCTCATGGGCATTAATAGTTTTCGCGCGCGCGAACATCGACAGGTACGGGCGCGCGCTTTCCCCGGCACGAATTTGCAATTCATATTCATCCATCATTCTTTCGCGCGCGAGTCGGGAATGAGAAATGATAAAAGACGATACGATGTCTCGTCATCGTATAGTCCCAGCGCAAGCTCATGGCCGGATTGTCTAACAAGTGTTGTTGTTCAGCTGTTACGTCATCGATTTTTCGCGATTTGTCCTTTCTTTGATGCATCGTCATATTTTTTTGGCGATGGATGGTTTTAGTCCTGTATAATCGACTTGAATATTACGCGGAGTTTAGTTTTTGACTGACAAAAGAGGTAGAAACATGATAAAAATATTTAAAAAAAATTGTAACAGCATGTTTTCTGATTATTTATATATGTATTTTTTTTATATAATAATTCTTCGTAACACGTTTTACCGACACAAAGTATTAAAAAATTTTAAAAGAATGTCGACAACACATTTAATAATCAGGCTTCAAAAAAAAAATACATAACATTATCCATTTCTGTACCCATCAATAAATTCATATTCACTCGCGCCACGAACAAAAAAAAAACCAATACTCGCGTTATCCGTCAATTTTTAGCGTCATTCGTTGCATTTATTTTCACGGTCCCCGTGACTTTACCAATAGCGACGCGACGTTCGTCATCGGATATACCGAAGCGCAAACGCATCACATCCCCCTTTTTTCGAGGGACGCGACGATACATCAATTTGGACCGTCTCCGCGGTCTATTAACCGACGTCCGCGGGAGAACCTGCGCTGTATAAAGTTCGCTAACAAACTTTAGGAGGGCGCGGGGTTTCGCGGCGCCTGAAATATGGCGAAAACTTTTAAGCCGCGAGGCTCGCGGTAAAAACGCCGCGACGACGGGGTGAGATAAAAAGGAGCTTAAGACTGCTGGGATTAACGAAGGTAACTCAAAAATGCGCCGTGGCCGGACGGTTCTCTCTCTCTCTCTCTCTCTCTTTTTCTTTTTTCCTATCTTTTTTTTTATTATTTTTTTTTGTTACGGTCGTTTCCCGTTCTTCGCGATGCCAGCTTTCGCAGGGAAATGCGCGAAATTTCCGGGTGATAAGCCCGAGCACGCGCGAGCCGCTGGCTTTATTTGGCGCAGAATTAATTTCGCGCGGAATACAAGGGATTGCGCAAAAACTTGTCGGCTGAATCCGACCCAGCTTTTAGGCCTTGTTTTCTGGCTTTTTCAGATGGAGCCGTGTAGCTTTATATATTTACATGCAAAATGCAGAGTTTACGTTTAAAAACTCGTACATGGGATTTTGAAAGTATAAGCTCCATTTTTTTAGAATAAACTTGATTCAGTTTTAAAATATATAAGAAAAACATATTTTAAAACGATAAATTAGCAGTACGGGGACTTTTGCATTTCTTACACTTGCATACTATAATTTTTTTTATAAGTATAATTTAAACTGTAAGCTACAATGCCAAACAATAAATAAAATTTTCAAAGTATTACTTTAGAATCGCAAAAAAAAAGAAATTGATTGCACAGCATAAGTGCACCCAAAGGGCTACTGATACCCAAACAGCGATCGAGCAGTAGCACCTCGGGTGCAGCAATAAATTTGCATAACAGCATATAGCACGCATGCAAAGCACGTTAAAAGTGCGGCCAGAAGCGATCGCCAATAAAATATTCGTTACGTACTAGGTGGGTAGGAAGAGCCCGGGAGGGTATAGTATGGATTGAGCGTTTCTCGCGCGGCGCCGCTAGCATTTCGCGGCGGACAAAGCCGCGATGACGCGCGCCCGAGGCGCGTTGAATATTTCATCGGACGCGGGCGATGCGCCGCCACCGCCGACGACGAAGGGTCGGCGGCAGCCACTGGCCTCTACCCCGCCGACACCGTGGAAAAACCACAGGCGTCCTACGGCTTCCGGCGCCCCTCGCGCTCTGCATACCGTCGGGGCAGACACCGACGCTGCCACCGGATGAGGGATGAACGATAAGAGGGTTGATACTTCGAATCGGGGGTGTTTTCAGAAAGAGAATGCCCAGGAATTGTCGGGCACCGACACACGGAACCCCATGAAATGGCTCTTTCAAAGTCACGCGAAAGAATCGCGATGTTATTGTTACTTTCGATCTTTTATAATGGAAAAAGAAATGCCTTTTTTTACATTTGCATTTCCTTTTACATTTTTTTGTATGTAAAATAATATATGAATGGTAAGATGATGAAGCATCGTTTTCAATAGAACGTTCGACACGAATGAAATTTATTTTTGCTGATCGACAGAGCGCTGTTCAGAAAAAAAAAAATACGAGAAAAAATATCGAGGGATTAAAAAAAATTTTGAATAAGCTAGAACGTACAATTGCACTTATACTCTATTCAGATCCATATTTCACGATTCAAAGCTCAACAATTTTTCTCAATGCTTCCAAAACCCCCGGCCGACAAAGAGACGATGTTTGAGATTAAAAATTATAAAAAAAAAAACAAAAAAAACAAAAAAAGAATTCGTTTCACCGGAAAAAACCGCATTGTTTTTCAGCGGCGCAATCAGCGCGCCGAACAAACAAACCATCCCGGTCGATTCAATAAAAACAAAAACAAACATTTCATAAAACTAAAAGAGAATAATGAAAAGAAAGGGCGTGCAAGTGGAGCAGAGCGCGTGCCGATAACCAAACGCGCGGGGCACCACTGGCTGGGGCTTCGAATAACGCGGTCGAAGTAGCTGTCGGAAAATTTGCAATTCCCACGGCGGCGGTGGCAGCGGAGGCGGCCGGGGCGATAGGTAGACAGAAAATTTTTCAAATTTTATGAAATTTCAGCTTGAACGACGTGAGCAACTCGCGCCGCGCCTCCGACGAGAAAAAAACACGCGTTAAAGGAAATTTTCCTTTCCGGAAGGGAATGAATTTCGCCACGGGTGTGCTCGCGTGTACCCAGACGAACAGACATGTCTGCATTTATCATGTTTTCTAGCTCGAGGTGTGGAATTGAAATTTTCTTGATTTCTTTTTTTTTTTAGACGCTTCACAAAGTTAACGTCAATTGAGTCTGCGTTTGTAAAATATATTCCTATTTTCCGTGTAAAGGGATTGCAAATTTGTTGATAAAAGGTAGCATTACTTCTTTTCACTTTTATTGTTAGTGTAGTATATACCAAGCCGTTCATAAAGAATATGGAATAGGCTACATCTTAGTGAGTGAATATTCACTCTTTCAACGTTGTAAGTCGTTTACTCTTCCGAATAAGTGGACGACTTATAACGTTAAAGAGTGAAATTTCACTCTTTTATATTCAGAGAGTATATTATACAATTAAATTACTTATATGTAATTAATACTCTATAATTTTTGCATCATAAAAGTTTAATTTCGTAAAATAAATAAAATTAAAATAAAATTAATTACTCTTTTTATGCCAATCAATCACTCATTATTATTATACTTCAAAGCGTCAAAGTGTTCAGACTAAGAAAAGCTTTATCGCGCAATTGTTCCTGAAAATCCTCATTGTGCACTTGAAGGATACACGCGAGGGCCTCGCCGGTGACGGTGTAAAAAAAGCAAATGCAAATTGCGGGAAAGAAAGAGAAACCGCGAATTACTGACGACCCACCCTCGCGCTCGGTAAAAGCTTCTTCTTTAGCCCTCGGCGTCAAGCGGCGTGAAGCTGGAAGAACAAGAGACAAGAGGGCGGGTGGGAGGCCGAGCGACAGTTGAAGAACCTCTCTCACTGAGGAGATAATTTTAATGAGATCGGAGGGGCGGGAAAGACCTTACCGAGGGCGCAACAAGGCCGGCTGCTGAATACCGAGCGATTCAGCTTGCCAACGAAAAATAAGACGACGTTTAGGGCTCGTGTTCTCCTTTGCGACGCTTACAATCGGAGAAGCCCTACTATTCCTCATTCACTCTCTTTTAAAATAAAAAGGAAAGAAATGTAAGATCGCACGTTTACGGCCTAAAAAGTTCACGCCGCACGTCGCGCGGAGCTGCTCTAATGGCTGTTTCGAAAGGAGGTTAACGACCAACAGCGCCGATGCGAAGTGCACGCGCCCGGGGAGTATGAAAACGATTTCGAGAAAGTCCGCGCGTCGACGCGAAGATTCGGCCGACGACCCTGCAGTCCCCGGGCTTCGAATGAGAATTGAAATCGTCGCTGCGAGGACTCGCGCGCGACTCCGGAATTGCGAGCAGCCGCTCGTGCCTCGAATCTCGATACCGTGTGCAGGGCTCCGCGCGTATGGCGAGGCGAATTTCTAAATAGCTATGGCCCGGGAATTAGACGATAAGTTTTTATTCGCCGGCGAATAATTGCCATCTTAAAGTTTAACGAGCTAATCTCACTGAAGGCGAAATGAATATTTAGGGGGAGTTCCGGCCGAGTCCAGAATATTTAAAAAAACTGGAAGCTTGTCTTCCTGGCTAAATTCGCTTTCGAAGAGACACCTGATGTTTAAATTTTTATTCTGTAACTCCGCTGTTTCATTCAGATTTGGAATAAAAAATTGTATACAAATTAACTGATACTGAATCATTCAGAATCGTTCTGTTCTCTACTCGGAAAAGTCATTTTTTCACTTTGAACAAAAAGAGCAGCTGCTCGTACGATTACTGTAAAAAAAAAAAACAGTACAACTCCAGCTCCAAAAATACTATCCCACTATCAATCCTGCATAAAACTTTCACATGTCCCTTCATTACACCGTCATTGTTATTTCATTCTCTGCGACTCCGGAGGAAATTTCCTTGAGCGCGGCTCCAAAAAGAAAAAAAAAATTTGCTCGCTCTTCTCAGGAGGACTCGGTCCGTGAAACATTCAGCGCGAGAGTCGCGCTCGTCGCGGATGAAAGATCGAGGGCCAGGGAAGGGCGGTGCGCGCGAAAAGCGCGCGCGTTAATACACGGACGGGGTGTGAATTATTCAAGCCGGGCGCACGGCTCTATGATCTACGGCAGTGCCCCCGCGGCCATCCATCCCCTTCGCGCGCGTAACAGCCGTTCCCGAGGGATGTTTCTCCGTCTCGCGACGCTCTTTTCCCTCTCGCTCGGCCGGTTCACGCTTCACCTTTTTTTTTTTCGTCTGTGCGTCGCGTTTACTGCCGATCCTGAGGTGTTAGCGTGCGAGTCCCTTCGTCGAGGATCAAGCGCGTCTTTGCTAACGGCCCGCAATAAAGCATCTTGCTACGGGAAGTGCGGCCGTTTAGGGATCGCCCGGGTGGCGCGGAGTCACGCGTCTGGATCGTCGACGGGGCACTTGATTTGATAATGTATAAATTGTCGCGCTGCTGCAGGGTACTACGTTTTTTCTTTAGTTTAAAATTTAATGTTATATTTATAGGGCGCGCGGGTGCTGTGAGGTAGAATATTTATTAAAAGTGGGAGGAAACACTTCATTTTGAATTTAATTTAATATTTTTAAACTTCTCTGCGAGATTTGAAAAAGTGTTATTTTTTTAAAATGATTACGTAACATGCTTTTACGGCGTATTAAAAATTAAGAGCTTTTTTAGTTTACTTTCATCTTATATTTTTAAAAATGTTGAGAGCTTTACATCATTAAAATTTACAACCAAAATTTTTAAAAAGATAATTAGTAAAATTAAAATTATTAATTTTTATGTATGCTTTTTAGGCTATGAAAAATATTTTTTTAACGTTCAATTTTAGAATTATTATACTTTTCATTCATTTTTTGTATAATCAATGATTACATGAATTCAATACTAATTTCCAAGGTACGTATTTGAATAGCAATCTACCGCCATCTACGAACTGGTCGATGAACTAAACCGGAAATCTACTTGCTGTTCATAACTTCATAAGAAGAAAAAGATGTTTTGCACGCATATTAATGAATTAGCCATTGCCATTGAATGCAAACATTGAATAATCAGTGCAAATTATATGAATTAATTAATAAAATTTAAAAAAAAAAACACGGGAGGCTATAGAATTAGAAAAATTTACGATCTAATCGTGACACAAAAGAAACAAAAAATAACTCATCGCAGAAAAAAACTTAAAAAAAAAATTGATGATCGGTGTAGCGCGCAAAATCAACGAGCCACTTCAATTACAGTCCGATCTAATTAATTTCTTCGTCAGTCTCACGGTAAAATCCCCAGTCGTCGCAAGAAACCCCAAAGAAAAACGCACGAAGAATCCATGGGGCACTATCGATTCGAGGCCACGATACCAATCGACGAACGAAGACGCGAGCTTCAGTGACCCGCTCTATACACATGGCGATGCCGCAGCGAGCGATAGGTGATAAAGTGCAAGCTGCGACGCGCCGTCCCGACGGAGCCCTCTCCAGCTGGGTAATGAACAAAAACAGGCAATTACCCGAAGTAGTTAGGCGAACAATGCCTCGCCGCGCAACAGCGACGGTCGGCTTTTTCGAAGCGGCAGCCCACACCGTCGCTCACCCCCACACCCCTCGCGGCAATTTCAGATTATATTCTCTCGTTCCGCTGCTTATCTCGCCGACAGATGAGACTCGCGATCCCGTTTACGATAATAGAGACCCCGTGGCGTAACGAACGCGAGCGGCTGTCTTCGCGCGCTCACGGCGATACGCCGTGGAAGTGCGGCGCGGACGATGCGCCGATTTATTTCGTCTGATAAATGAAACGCGAGAGGAAAGCGAGGATGAGGGATTATCGCGACGCTCTACAGATATATACGGGCCCCTGGATCGCAAGCTGAACCACCCGTGATTCTTTGCTCCGACGATGCTCCGTGCTGTGCATATATAGAGCATTGCTTGTAAAAATGAAGATGTATTAAAAATATAGAGATATATCTAGATTAATTCGTTATTTAAGAAGCAGCTTAATAAAATTATTGCGCGTATAAATATTGATACTTATTGAATTTAATATTAATTTTCACTCTAATTAAATGTACCTTAGAAGTTTTTATATTAACTCTCACATTTAATTCGCGACAAAAAGTTTTTTTTTTTTTTTAAATTTCTTTATTAAAATCTTCTTCTGGATCTCTACGTTTAAGCCATACGAAAAAATGCCCTTTGAGCTCTTTAGAACGAGTCGTTAAGATAAGAGTAACAACAAAAGAACTATTAAAAAGAAAAATAAGCAAAGTCCACAGCGATAAAAGGGATCTCGGGGCCCTTGTCCGACCCACTAATCGAATTTTCACTAATGACGAAACGTACTTTCGTAATTCGTCGTCCACGACTCTCTCTCTCCTCGGTCTCTTTGCCGTCGGAGTTAGACGAGCAAATCGCTGTACCTGCACCTAAGCGAAAAACTGTACTAGCCCGGGAGACTCGTAAAAAGCGTAAAAGCTGCCGAGGAGAAGTTCTTATCTAAATGCGAAAACTTCACGCGATTACGCGGCCTCGCGCGCTCGCGCTTCCCTATTAAATACGTGCAAATTAGCATTTTCCGAAAGGAAAGAGCGCGCGCGCCTTTTAATTTAAAATTTTCATTTCATTTGCATTTTACGCGTGCAGCTTCATTAAACTTTTTAATGTATGCCCAATTATACGATATAAATTTGTTATCGCGCTTCGCTATAATGCTCAAATTTTACGACGCCCATCTGGCCGCCTAGTAACTTTTTCAATGCGAGAGAGTATTGCTGCGTTTTGAATAAATTACGGCAAAAATGAAAAGAAAAAGCGCAGCTTATACGTTAATCGTCCAGCAAGCGCTTAGATGTAACGCAAATTCACTTCAAATTATGGCGTGCATAAAGTACACGCTTAAATATTGTAATGATGTATTCTACCTTATCGACTTACAAGTTTTTTTATTATTATTTTTATTCTAAAGTATTCAAGAGATAAGCTAAATTAGTGAACCAAAAACTGTAAAAAAATTTTTGTTATTCAACTTAAGTGCGTATAACTTTATATTTGAATGAGTCTCCCCGGCAATTCCACGAAATAGGAAAATGCATTACTTGCAGGCTTTAGCAGCTGGCCCCGTTACAGGTGGGAGAGTGGACTGGTCAGCACACTGTCGGTTCGGCCCGCGCGCATGAGAGGGCCTCATAGTCAGCGCCCACACCCTGAATGAGTGTACCGTCCAGTAGTAGCTCACACCCGTGTGTATACGCGCGAGTATTGTCAATACTCCTGGTGTTCGAAACCGTCGAAAAATGACGTCACGTCGCGCCCACGTCGTCGCCTTCCTCATCCTGGCCTTCCTCACCATAGGTGCGAATTTGAATATCGTTAAAAAAATTTATTTGTATTTTTCTATTAACTCAAGACGAGCAGAGAGTAAGTGTCAATCGTGCATCGCTCGGCGCCGCCATGTTGGAGGCACAACCCAGGCGTTTGAGAAAAAAAAATTCATTCAAAACATTGGGCTGGTCGCGGAGTTTTGTGAATATTTATTATAGCGATCAAATGAATTTAGCAGTGATCTATTATTTGTTTCTTTTAATTAGCACCCACGATTGCAGCGACTAATGATTGCGCGTATGAATGGAATAGGATGTAACGAAGGTGTTTGTATTGCAGGCAGCTACAGTATAAAGTGCTACCAATGCAGCAGTGACACGGACCCGGAGGGCGAGGACAATTGCGGGGCTTACACGAAATTCGACAAGGAGCGTCACGTCCCGGTTGAATGTAACAGCGACGAGTCGAAAATGCCCGGTACCTTCTGTATCAAGCTCACCCAACAGAGTCCACGTGGATTCATTTGTAAGTACATCGTTGAAACGTTTTTTAATGAGAATTGAAACAATTAAAAGGTCCGAGATGAATCATCGCATTTTAACGAGGCCTGTTGTTACGCTAATTAATGTGCTTTCCGAAAGTGAGATTTTTTTTATCTTAATTTTTTAATTTTAATTTTTCATTATTGTTTAATGCACAATTTTCAAAATTTTTATTTCAGTTATAAATGTATCTTTTATATTTATATTTAGCTTTATGCATGTAGCCATCAGTATTATAAATAAGGCAGAAAATACGTTTAACTAAAGAATTATTATAAGTAAATCAATACTCAAGTGACCGACACAAGACATAACCTAAAAAAGTTATTAACATTTTTTAAAAGTTATTATATTGAGTTATACAAAAAACAAAAATTAGAAAAATCCTTTCAAAACTTTAACAATAATTCTATTAAGACAAAGACCTGTAGTAAACAAACGAAAAATCGATTCGAACCCAAATCATTGTCCACATTTTAAAAATAAAAAAAAAAACAATAAAAAAAAAACAAGATCTCACTTCAAGATGAGCTCATTTCGATCCAAAACAAACGATTCCCCCAAACATTTCAAACAAATAAGATAATTTTATCTCGCAGGGGACGGCAGGTGGAGACAAGTGATACGACGCTGCGCTTCGGTGGCGAGCTTCGGTCTGCCAGGCGTATGCAACTGGGGAGTCTACGAGAATGGTGTGTACTGGCAGGAGTGTTCCTGCTCCGGTGACGCGTGCAACTCCGCGACGACACCCGGCATCGGCAAGCTGACGATGTTACTCATACTCGCGGCGCCGCTCGCTCTGTGCTTCAGATAACTCTTCGATGACCGCACACGACGAGTCTCAACGTGATCTTAACCACACAAATAAACGCGATCAACGATTACGATTATTGCCTTACAAGTTTATCGAGTTAATGTCGGATCGGTCGAGGCTCGATGCGATCGTACATATTTCTTTTAAATTCTATAAATTTAAGATTTTTAAAGTATCGTAAATCCGTCCAATGTCAACTAGTAGACTGATGAAGCGTCGGTCAGCTAAGTATCCGTCCTTTGAATTTTAAGTATAGCTTAGAAATTAAATATTAGTACAAAATGTAACTTTCATAGCTGTTTTCAAATAACATTTTTTAAATGAATTCGTTTTTATACATAAGCTGCCATTCCACTTTAAGGAAAGCACTAGCGATGTAAATAATAATTTAGTTATTTAATTAACTAAACCATGTACATTTGAGCATGTTCGCTCGTGTTCGTTTTTTTTTTTTTTTATATTCAACCGAATAAATTTAACTAAATACAAAATTGAAAGTGTAAGGAAGAAGACAACGTTTCCCTGTTCCCCGCCCAGTTGTGCAAAGATCCTATTCCATTTTCAATTTCTTAGAGGATGGACCCATTAGACACGTTGTTCCGCGCTTTTACGGCCGGCGACAGCAGTCTGCAAGAGTCGCGAAAGCGAGATAAAGGAAAATAAAATGAGAAAGACACGACGAGATGGTGTAGTCCCACATGTTCAAAGGGCCCGGTATATCTTTATTTTATCCGTGAATTCAGGGCCGTCGTAGCCAAGTTTCGATTAACAAAAAAATAAAGGGAATTTACTATTAGTTTCTTTTATTTTTATTATGATTATTAATATTCTTTCTTCATCGAAACTTAATTAATGAGAAAAAAAAGAAAACCAGTGGAAACGATAATTATTCTCCGTACTTTATTAAACGTTAAATAAGCACTTCTATAGTTATAACTTTCGCTCCATAAAAAGAATTTCTAATTCTCACAGATGCTCCCGCAACGGTACATTAAACCGCGCGCGAATAGCGAGAAATTTCTTTTCAACTAAATATTCTCCGGTGATGTTTAGGAGAAAGGGGTAATTGCAAGTTACGCTCGAGCGCCCTTCATAAGCGTGAAAAAGCCGAGGAATTTCAGACGTTTTGAGGCTCATTAAGCAAGTCTGATTGCAGCCACTCGGCGAGGCGTTAGAGAGGGGTAGTTCGTTACCGCGCGGGTGTTTTTTGCTCGCACCCGCCGAGCTTCTGGGACACCTCGCCCGGCATCATTTTAATATACCGGAAATTCAACAACCGCAAGTTAATTACATTGCACGGCGCGATTAATGCCTGCCAAGCCCTGGGACAATGTTGGCCGGTTATTCGGTCCCTTCCATACATTACGCCGTCGTCAGGGCAGCCTCGGCCGCCCTGTTGCGGACCGTCGTTACCTCGCTCGGGCGCCAGAAACCTCGTATAATTAAGACAAGACCGGTTGAAACATCGGAGCGCTTGCGACCGCACGCTCAGTCACCTTTTTTTTTTATCAGTTGAACAAACCATTGACAAAATAGTATAAGTATAGCCTATAAATTTTAAGTTTGTTTTTTGGATGAGTTTAAAAATTCAAACATTGCTCTTCTCATTTTTAAATAAAAATGATTACGGAGCCTTCATTTTAAACAAACGGAATTAAGTTTTATTATACACCTTGGTCTACTTAAATACTTAGCTAATGCTTCTGAAGTGTCGTGAAAATGTGAGGTGACATTTCAGGTTTTAAGCTGATTCTCCCTCATTGGTTATAGCAGCATACATTTGCTTTTAAGAAAAACTGAAAAGAATTACCAACAAAATAAATTCTCCACCGTGATTCATGCGCACAAGGTCCGCGGTAATAAAAAAAAATTAGCTTAATGCTCCGAAAAGCGTCTTAACGGCGTGGACGAGCCGAGAAATTAATTGGAAGTTCCTCTCGGGTTGGGCTGCGGCCGCTCGAGACGCTCGTTTGTGAAGTAGGAAAAGCCAGCGTGGACGCGGCGTGAAGGATCGGTCGGAGCGCATCCCCGACACGCGCGAGCCCCCTCCGCTCATCCTCGCCTCCCTTTTACACTTAATTTTCCGACTAAGAGTGGCCGGGGTTTCGCTCGTTATTACATTGGGGCCCGAAGCTTAATTAACCGAAGAGCACGGGCCACCTCCCGCTTATGCAGGGACCCGCGTGGATAACTGAAGCGCCACTTGTTGTACGGGGCTATATCTATATACATGTCTGCATCAGCGGGATAAAGGGAGTTTCGAACTAGATTCGCCTCCAGAGAGAAAATTCAAAAAGCCGATTTCTCGCTTCCCTGACCATTATCGCCAATTACCCGCACGCTCGCGTCCTATCTTCTATGTTTGCGTCGCGTGGAAGTATGCATTTTCTAAAGGTTTAATATTGTTAGATGTAATATTGCGACGTGCGCATGAGACTCCTAGTTAACGGCAAATTCTGAGTGAACCCGATTTTTTTGTACGATTTTTTGAAGTGATAACTTCTTATGGCGCACCGAACGCTCAGGAATTTCAGCCCCCTGAAAAGGCCTCTTTGTTTT
>JAWWEN010017753.1:0-20321 GCA_035582955.1 Sycophila texana | reverse complement strand
ATAGCTATGCTATTACACGAGCGTATTATGCGACTTAAGAAGATACTCTTTGCTAGTTTATATAAAGTGAGCAATTTTCATGGCTTCATTAGCAAATTGCACTGTGAATCGTATTTTTCCTCAAGGTACAAAAATAACCAGCAAAAACATTAGGCAGATACTCGATTCACCACTTCTCGAGTGCTCCATCAAAGCTCCAAAAAAAAATAAATACTTAATTAAAAGTTTCAAACCCACGGTCTACCCACGAAAAATCGAAGATAAAACGGAAAGCCCGGAAGAATGCTCACAACGAAGGTACTCACGCTCTGCAGGAAGGGCCAGACCCCGTCGGTGGTGTCGTCGCCGTCGCTACAATCTGCGGCTCCGACATGATATTCGCACCGCTGCAGAAGCGCACGTCGCGCGCTCGCAGTGCTCGCACACGCACATCCATCGAATGGTATATTCAAACCTTTACAGTTTACTTTGTTACCTTTCTGAAAGCAGATCACGGTAGATGCCGCCACCGTATATTTTTAAAAGGACAAAATGATCTACGCATGTAGATCACCAGCAGCTGGCATTACTGACCAAAATTAACACTAACTTTTATTGTAAATATTTATTAAAAATATTACGAAGACCAGATAATTAAAATTAAACTAATAAATTTTGAAAAGTTAAAATTAATTTGATTTTCAAAATCTTAAATTAAAATTAATTAATAATAATACCTTTAACTTTTTATAGTCTTATCAAATAATCTCATTCGTCATTCAAGTTTACAAAAATTAAGAAGGAAATACTGCAGAAACTATAATCGAGTCGGGGTATATAGTCATTTTATTTTGCTATCGTCGATTCAAATTATTTTAATGTGGTTAAGATAATAAATCTACAAAATAATACAATAAATGAAAATATAAAAAACATTATCTATACCTAAAACTGAAAAACAGTTTAAAAAGAATTTCCAAGTCGTTACAAGCTACCCAAGGAGAAAATAAAAAGCGAATATCCGTAGAAATCGTAAAGAAATGTAAATTGCCCATATTAAAATGAAGTAACATCTATCATCATCAGGTCCGTCACAACACACTAAGCTCGTTAAAGCCTCATCACGCCAAAAGATCGCATCTTTCGAATACACAGAAAAATTAGGGCTGCTCGATTAGTCCCGCCGAATTCCGCAGTACAGCCGGCTCAATTAAACCGGCGGTGCATTCGGGACTCCTCACGAACTCCTTGATGCTGCAATGCGCAAATTTAGAGCTAATCGAGTTCTAAGCGTCGAGAGCCCCGAAAGAAGGAGGAAATATACTGCGAGTGTCTGGAGTCGCACAACCGGCCGATATGAGTCACGGTCAATTAAGTGCCCGGGACGCTATCCTCTTTGCCATTGTTTCCTTTTTACTTTTTTTCGCATTCCCCGTCTTTTTGCGAATACTGGTTGTATATGCGAATTTTGCACTCTTCTTTCATTTTTTTTTATTTTAGTCACTATTATTAGAAAAAATTTATATTGATATTCTTACATGGTCGTTATTAAAAAGAACATTATATTGATATTCTATATCAACGTTTTTAATGAAAAAATGCATTTTTTATGTATGCACATTTTTTGGAGAAAAAAGCACTTTTTTCGCGAGTACACGTACGTGCCTTTCATCGAGGTAATCTCGCGAAAGTGTTTCATCGTGATCCAAAAGTTTTTTGTTTTTCATCATCGCGATCGCACTTTTCTCCCCACAGATTTAACTCGAACTAATTTACCTTTACAAAAAAAGCAGCGCGTGTTTTTTTCCATAAGACTTAAATCTTCATGCTAATACAAAATGATAATTAAATAATTCTACTCTGCACTTAAAGCGAGCCTCACGCAGGAAATAAAAAGTAAAGTAAAATCTCCGCTCTGCGTGTATTTGCATAGTGGTGTACGCACCACGGCGGGGAGAGAGAAATGAAAAATAATTTCTACGAGTATAAGAGGCCGCAATTTGTGCGCTCAAATAGCAGCGATTTCTTGAAAAAAAAGGAGCCGGCAAAAAGCGGTCAGCTCCTTTTGAAAACTGTGCCCTCGCGCCTGCGTCGATTTTCCGCGTTCGCCACGGCGCTCGGTTGAAAGATCGGCCGCCTCCGCGGATTTTACGAGCCTCGGCGGCGAGATGTGACGAGTGGGGGGACAAAAAGCCGCGCGCGAACACCTACGTCGGTCAACGTTCCGGAGGAGCGTGCACATAGAACGAACGACGTCCGTCGTCGGCGCTTGATGCGCGGCTCCTTCGGGCGCGTTGCGTAAGAACCATTTGAGAAAATTGCCGGCTCCTCTTCGCCTTATTTACGACGAATCGTCGCGGTACGCGGGCGTAAATCACCGGGCTTGATTAAATCGTCCAGATGATTTTTTTTTTTAAATTTCGTAGACTAGACTACATATATGATTAGACATTACTTTAGTTTTCTGATTTTGCTTTATTTATTTTTTTGTTATAATTTGATGAAAATTGAACTAGTAGTTTTAGTATCTTGAGTGAAATGTAGTTTATTGGACATCAACGAATTTGCGTTACTTTAGTTATCAAGTTTTTAGTTTTTATTTAAATTTTTAGTTGGAGCCTGAAGAGTGGAACACGGTTTACTATAATCATTAATATTAGTGTGTGGAAATTTCACTATAATTTTTAGTAAAATTTGGAACGCGGTGATTGCACATCGCTTTTATTTCACAGATCGTCGTAAGAAATCATCGGCTTATCTCAAAATTAAACCGTTATAACAATGAATATTTCAAAATTCTATTGTGATATATGACGTAATCACAGAGTCTCTACTTCACACCGACGCAAACCGAAAAATCGTAATACCCCAAATCTACTCAGAAATTTTCTAGAAAATAAAATATGAGACCATCCCTCGATCGTAAAAAAAAAACCGTAACTGAAGTCCGTCGAGTCGTGTGTTCATAGCGGCTGGAACGCGTTTCGCTCGCGGCCCTGATTGCACTCAATCGTCTTCAATCTCGCGCTCGCACAATGGAACGCGCGCCGCGCGTACCCAAGACGCCTTGGACGTCGCGCATCTCATTTAAAGGCTCGCTCCTTTTGTTTCCTTTTTTTTTCGGCCTATGAAGTCGTTGCGCTCGGCGCGTCACCATCGTCGACGGTGTTGCTTCTCGAGAGGCTTGATAGATTGGTTAATGGATGCTGCCGGGGTGTCTTATCCGTTTTAGACTTCTTAACTGTGCTTGTCGTCTCTCTGCGTTGATTTGCAGCAAAAAATTACATTTTTTTTTATTTTTCTTATAAAATATTTTATCTACAAGTGTAATTTACATCAAATACGATATTTTACAATAGATTTCTATAGCCTCTTTTTTTCTCAACAAATCTTGCAGTTGAAGTTTTAGCTTGTTATAGTGTTCTATTAAGTTCAGTTTTAACATTTCTTATTTATTATTTTGTAAGAATCTGAGTCCGTCTATATTAATAAAATAAAAAGAAAAAGCTAATTAAGTTGAATAGAAATTATACATACTGACGGCCGATTGGAGGGTCGGTGCACGTAATGATCGAGGGCGAGGGGCGGCGGTATCGACGATCGAGCGACTCTGCCCACGTGCCCGCGTCACCGCATTAGCTACGCGGAAAATTACGATTTGCAATGTGAATCAGTCCGATGGCTCGAGAGATCGCGCCTGGGTTGGCGCGGCTCGCTCCGAGCGCCTCCGGTGATGCACGTCATTGTGCACATGCACAGGGTTATTGCCCATTGTCGTGGAGCCCACGGGTTCGGCTTTATGGCGGCTGGGCGGTGGTTCTACGCCGAGGTCAAGATCAAGAGTTTCATTCAGCTTAATCCTAGTGCTTTAAAGCCCAATATTTTTTTCAAATTTTTAAGGAAATAAGTTGCAGTTATTTAGGATGCACTGGCTTGAGATATCGATAGCATCGGTATTAATCGTGATTTAAGAATGAGGTGCAAGATGTAGTATTATATGTTTCTTTTAATGCCGTTCTAGCACTATTATAACTGTAAAATATTTATTACGATTCCTATTTGTTTATTTAAAAAAATCTGAAAGTTCTTCAATATACAACTTCGAAAACGTACTTCATTCAAAAGTTCGGAATAAACTGTCCGTTCAATATTAAAGAAAATAATTAAAGAAATTAATGAATAAATAAAAAATTATATTTGCCAGCAAAATTACAAAAATGAATACAACGTCTGTCTTGTCAGCGAAATGACCGCATTAAATCATCGCAGCATTCCGCGACCAAGAGCCGAGGCACAAGCTCTAGGCAGCGGTAACTGCGCTCAGCCGTCATTAGTATTCCCCGTCAACTCCGTCAATTCCCGTTCATGAGCGGCCTTACGAAATCAGCTGGAGACTCCGTGTCAGCTGCCAGGTGCTCTCGGCCCTCCAGTGGCCTGGACGACTCCTAACGGCGTAAACTCGGCCAATTGTTATACATTGCGCCTAAATCCAAGTGGATCGGAGCAACAGGTTCCGCTCCTCCTGCTGCTCAAAGTGGGTATACGGGACGCGACGAGCTTTTTGTGGCCTCCGACAACCCCCATGTGCTCGCGCGCGCCTTTCACAGTTCCCCGATGCACTGTGCGCCTCTATATTTAGCTCTCACCTCGAGCCCTTCAGCCTCCCTCGTTCTCTTAAGGGGAGCTTCGAGGCTCTATTAGTCGTACAGTCCGCGTGGGAAGTATCCCAGCTGATCGATCCTTTATTTTATTTTTCTCAGGCCGACGAAGGCGTGAAATTTAGTTTTAACGGTAAAGCTGCCATTTTCAGATGCGACTTTACGACTTTTTTCTGGATACTCATTCATTTCATTTTATTAGTTTTAATATCTGTTATTTAAAAGTCCATTACATTAAAGCGTATCAATTAAATTTCGCGAAAGAATAGACACTTTTGCTTGGACCGGAGACGATCCAACATCTTTAGAAAAAGTTCGACTTCAAATTAAACAAGCGTAGATCTCATTTTCAACTCTCAACTTGGCGAGTCGAATTATCGCTCGCTAATAATGGAAATAAAAAAAAAATACTGAAGAAAGATGCACGTGTCAGTGCACTGGATATGCGGCTGCTGCGCGTAACGAAAACGGAAGGCTTCGTCCAGACCGGAGAACCTGTTGCTCGCGAGTCTATACACTCCCCCTCATATTTGGGGATGCCCCCTCGAACTTTATACCCCCGCGCGACCCTCGGCAGCTGCACCTCGTCTTCTCGTCTTACGCTGCTTTTTTTCTCTCATGCCGCAGACGTGCCTCCTCCGAACTTTTTGGTCGCCCTCCTTTCATGTCGGGCTTAGAAGCACGAAAAGCGCCAGGCTCGCTTGTGCTCCACCGGCTCGGGACTTTACGCGCCGAAATCGCTACCGTCGATGAATGGAGACGTTACCGTACCTCTCGAGGGGTCCTCTTTTCACAATCGTTTGTCCACGAGGCCGTAATTGCGGGGGTGAATCGATTCTAAGGCTTGATTTGTGAAGCTGCTTGCTTGAATGGAAAAATTGATTGCAGCACAAACGGGCTACCTTTTATCTGGTTTTTCTCGTTTACACAACCGCGTGATTTAATACTCGAAGCCGAAAATATTTTGGAAAAATAATCTCGCGCTGCACCGGAATAAATTACTACTATTGCTTCGTTTTTACATTATTTATTTATTTTTTTAATTTATTGAGCTGCTTTAACAGAGTAAACTAAATTTTTAAGTTAGTAGACAATTAATTATACAAAATTCTACACGAAAATAATTCGACACTATTTTCATTCATTGTTAAAAATTCGAGCGGCTCATCCCCAAGCCGCGGAGGAAGCATATTCGGACTCGTTCCGCCTCCTCCCCCGATTCACCTTGGCCTCTCCCTTCGGAGCATCAATTTTAACGGTTTCTAAAAAGGTGCACGCTCGCCCTAGACGAGGTGCGCGAGTGTGTAAAATTACCGAGTGTAACACTGACCCCTCGGGCCCGGTGACGCCCGGCTCGATCCGACGAGGGGGAACAGCCTCGGGATCCTTTTTTTTTTTACGCGCGAGGGAGGATGATGATGGTACCTGCTTCCTCGGCTCTTTTTACGCGTGTACGCATTTTTTTTTATTTCTTTTTAATGCGAAGGAGGAGTAGCCCTGACGGATGAATCTCCTTTTTGGTCGAAATCGCCGCTACGGATCTTTGTCGAGGGTTTCGAAACGAATGGATATATATGGGTTTCTTTGGGGTCGATCTTCAGAAATTTTTTTTTAATCCATTGTATCTTCCACCGGTAGGATTAAATTTGACGTTAAATTTGGTATTTTATCGTTTTTGTGAGGGTCTTGAAGAAACTTCATAAAAATTTATTTTTTATACAGCTTAAACACTTTTGGCGTTAAATTTTATATATTTTCTTGTGTTTCTTAGGATTTTAAGGAAACTTTTAAAAAAATTTTTATGTAGATTAAGCACTCTTCAGAAGCTTCTCAGGAAAAAAATATTTTTTGCTAATTAGATGATGCTCGCGTAATACATTAAAGAAGCATATTTTTAAATTTCTTTGTGAAAAAAGAAGTAGCCAGGTAAAATCCTTAAAATTTTATATTAGCCCCGGAAACCCAATACAAAACCAGTTTATTTTACATAATTCATCTAAAATTTTCTACGCTACGTGACATAATTTAATGGACGCCTCCCCGCCTCGTCTAACGCCGAATAAATTTCTCCCTGTACACACAAGCAGCAACAAAGGCAGCAAAATTTATCCTCCCTGAGCCCCACCTCAAAGCACACACCTCAGGCGCGAGAAATAGACGTAACTCGGGGGAAAGCCTTTTTCATCGAGATGCACCCGTAAGTCCCTGGACCCTCGGAAGGGTCACGTATGAAAATATAACCGAGCCCCCGCAGGTAGGCACGTCGTGCCTTTCCGTCTCCGCCGGTGGGGGCGGGAGCGCCATTTGCATTTTATATTCTTCGGAAGTCGATCTCCAGAGGAGACGCGCCGCGCAAGCCAATCGACCCAGGGACGTTAATTTACGACTCCGACTCTACATATAGCGGCTTTTGTGTCTTGAACGATGGATTTGCGGGGCGCGTGATTAAATGCACGGTTTTAACCGAGGATTTGATAGCTCACTTCTGAGATGCGCTCTGAAGAATTTTTTTCATGCATATTTTGAAGGATGCTTAAATTAAAAGAGGCCTATTCTTTTCGATCGTTAAGTAGCCTTATCGACGATCTTTGTTAGCTTAAATTGAATTGAATCGAAGTCAAAAGTTATTTATTAATTAACTTGTAATTATACATTTGACGCACCACACCTTTTACTGATTTCTCTACCTCACAACTGGACTACTCTTAAATCACGCGGACGCTAAAAAATTCCTGAATTGCAGCGAACACGATTTTAAGCGAGTAGACTCGTTATCCGATGGATCAACGGTCAGCGCCCGAGGTTTGTCAGCGCCCCCGCAACAATGAGCCAATTAAAGTCGATCCGGACGTTTTTCATCGGCGCCTCGTGAAAGTATATCACGGAGGTGGAGTTCCGCGCGGAGCGAACCGATGCGTGCCGTCGTTAATGCACGCGCAAGCGGCCGAGATTTGACACGACGGCATACGCCTCGCGAAGTAAACGAGCCGGTGAAAGTCGCCGGGGCCGCGCTCTGCAATCGCTTTGCTCGACGCCGCTGGACACGCGCGAACCCGACGTAATTGGGGTTTTAACGGGCATGACTAACGGTTTTTGCCGGTGCTGCTCAATTTTGAAAACGAGGCAACCCTGAGCCGACTTCAAAATTATACCGTTTCTTCTTTTTTTTAAATTCGGTGCGTTCCTGCAGAAGACCTCGTTTTTATATGTTTTATTTATGAATTTAATTTGATTTGTTTGCAAGTATAGCTTTTGTAGGTAAATGAAACGTACATTTTTTTTTTTTTTGAGAACTCAATTACAAAGTACAATTATTTTTGGATTTTTTGGGGTATTTGGCATAAAGTTAATACCTGTTGGCACTGCAGTTAATAGAAATCGTAATTATAAAGATCAAATTAATACTAAGGAAAGTATACAATTATGAGGAAACTTCTAACAATTTTTTTTATACGAATATAAGTATACACCGACGTGAATTGCAACAGTCAATTTTAACGTTACAAATCATTATCGTCAAATTACAATATTTTTTTGTAAAATTTATTATAGTTCCTTACAAAATTTACTATGTAATTCTAGAAATTTTCTATAGCTCTTGTAAATGTTGCATTAATTTACTATCGTAAATTTTTCTAATAATATTAGTTTGTGAGGACATTAAAATTGACTATTGAAATTTAACACAGAATTTTTTCCTTGTAACAAATTAATAACTATTCGATTTAACGCAGAATACTCTTCTCAGAAAGTAGAAAATGTAAAGAATAAATTCAGATATATAATAGTTTTCATTTAGTTTTATATCCTTCAATATCATAAAAAAAAATTTGTGCGTAGATGATTTAAATAAATAAATAAGTAAATATTATAAGAAAAAAGTTTCGCAAGAGCGAAGGGGTTTCGATAACGCAAACGAAGCGTATGTATTATCGGCCGAGACAATACCCCCGAGGTCCTCTCTCTGTTTACTCTTGTTTTGGTAAAAGCGCATTCAGGAGAGCGGAAAAAAAGCGGGGCGACGGGGAGGACCCGGCGAGAGGAAAAAAAGGTGGATGACGGAGAGGACGAGAGAGGAGCCGGGGCATGCGAACACGTAATCCTACACCGGCACGAGCATTCGTGGCTTGCCGAGGGACGAATTTTCGAACACGACACTACTTTTTCATCCGCGGCTCATTCGTTACGACGCTCCAAGGACTAATGGTAGCCTTCTGGGGGAGTCAAGTACAAATAGATTAGAAAGTGTTAAGTTCGCCTTTTTTTCTCGGAAAGGATCGGGAGAGGACCGAAGCCGAGGGGAGACAGATAAGCACGGCGACCGTAAATGGATCGCCCTAAATGGTTAGACTCCATATTAATGATGCTTGGACACATCCATCAATGGGTGGGGGTCGAGCGAGCTCGTGGTATCTTGCGGACGGGATCCCTCGTATTTTAATGTGCATTTGTTTCGTTGCATAAATCAGATAATGCACGAGTAAAAAGATTTTTTTCGTTGTCGGTCTTGAAAATCCTCATGTATTGTGCGATTTGAGGATATAGAATGTCAAAAATAAAAAATAATCTATGTAACTAATTATTGAACGTTCAAATTTGGAATTTCAAATTTTACGATTAGTTAAAAAAGATGTAGATTTTTTAACTTACAGACAATGAGCATATAAAGGCATACGTTTAAAAATCACCAATTCTTTTTTTATCTCGCACGATAAGTTGAAGAAAATTAGTAAGTAAGATTTTTCATGAAAATTAAACTTAATCGAGTTAATATCACAATAACACATGGAAATAGCTAAACTGTCAAAGCTATGACATTTTATGTTGAGGAAGTAAGCGGAATGTTTCAAAGGAAATTTCTCATGAGATCAAGGGATCGGAATGCGCAGGTTCCTTTCGCACGAAATTAAACTGAAGTTCATCCCACCGACGGGTATCGTTGATGCACGTTAGAAGCCGCAGCGAAGCTCACTGAACTGAATAGTCGGCAGGCATGCTGTAATCTTTTTGCGAAACCGGAAGCCTTGTGTTTTCCACGGATCATCCAAATTTCTTGGCTCGATTCATCTTAGCCTGGGAATAGACGCCAACAAAACTACTTTTTAACAACAATCCTGCGACTATTCTTTTCTGCAATAAATTTATAAATTTATTTATTTATTAACAGTTTATACAGGCTCAAAATTCTTTATAATATCTGTTCAATACTTAAAATTTAAGAAAACTAAAATTAAAATAAATTACAACTTATAAAGAAGACTATACCTCAGGATCACAGAAGCTTCATTAGTCCTCGTTTATAAGCACTTCACCGAGCGGCCGTTATAAACATACATCGACAACTCGCGTGTGGCTGACACCAGCTGGAGAGCACAATACTCGATTGCGTACGGAGCCTCATGCAAATTGCACGGGGAGTGCAGCGACGAAAGTTTTTCGAGCCGAGAGCTGCAATTATACTGCCGTTGGATTTTTTCGAAAAAATCCTCGGTGACTTTTTTTGCGCCGGTGAAGGCGAAATAGCGCAATGGAAAGTGGACCTTGAAGTGGATTGAAATTTACACGGTAAGTGGGTAGTTTCTATTTTCCATTGGTGCGCAGACTTTTTTTCTCTTCGGAAAATAAATTTCACCGCAAGATAACGCATTCGTAAAGAGAGAGAAAGAGAGACTAAAAGTGTATATATTTATTAATCGGCAGCGATAAACGAGAAATTTGAAAGCGCACTAGAGACTAGAGCCTCCGTCAAATGCATACAGTCACAAATCTCACTTGGCGATAAATATGAAAAAAAATGTCGCGAGTAATCGGCGCATTAGCGCGTGAAAAATCCCTCGAAAGAGGACCGAGTTTCCCTTATCTCAAGGCGGCGACTCGTGAGCCGTCCCCAGGACGCCGTGTGGACCGAAGCTGGGTCAGCGAACGAGCGCACTATTTTTTCGGGATCGCCGTCGGAGACGATGAAAACGCACGTATAAGCGGCGATCCGCCCACATATGGGCAGCCGAGACGTCGGCCGCTGGGACATAAATTTGGAAAGGAGAAACCGGTAGGACGCCTACCCGCTCCCCTTTCTTTCTCTCTTCTCTCTCTTTTTCGCTCTCCCTCGCCTCCGCTGCTTCTCTTCTCCGATGCATTTCGACTCTGACGCTCCGCTACTATTTTTTTTTTTTGAACAACGAGCTGTTTGACTTTTTACTCGATTCTCATCGATTACCACTGCCGCGTCGCTATTAACTTTGTTTCGACATTTCTTTTGGTACATTTACGTATTACTTGTTAATTTTAAATACTGATAGATTAAATTTTCATGCGAGACTTGAATATAATTTTCTGATGTGAATATGTGTAGTACAAAATTTCTCTCGATAATTCACTAGAATAAAACTGCGTAGTATACAAATAAGAGAACAACATTTTTTAATGCTTAAGCAAAGTTAGAATGCTTGATAATTTAAAATAAATAAAATAAAATAAAATAAAATTGAACAGGCTGATAGTTAAAAAAGGGTCGCCAGTTATATAAAGTTATTGAAAATAAAATGAGCGTAAAAATTTTAACCGGGGCTACCAGTTTGCTATAGGTGGGGCACTTTGGCCTCGTTGATTAATACAAATGTTCAAATTAAAGCACGCCGCGGCGCACTTTACATTTACATCGTGTACGGCTATATTTCAGTCCTAATCGAGAGAGAGAACGGGTCAACCCCTCGCAGCGGGGATGCGACTGCTTTTTACCGGTCGCCTCGAGAGCGAGTTCGAGTCCCGATTTGTCAGCGACTGCCTCGTGGCTTTTTATCCTGGACTTTC
This sequence comes from Sycophila texana, assembly GCA_035582955.1. Classification (NCBI taxonomy): domain Eukaryota; kingdom Metazoa; phylum Arthropoda; class Insecta; order Hymenoptera; family Eurytomidae; genus Sycophila; species Sycophila texana. The sequence goes on along the minus strand of JAWWEN010017753.1, from coordinate 8,874 downwards.
GCGACTCTCCGTTGGGTCCGCAGGAAAAACGGATCGAACGCTCCGTGCCTTTTTTTTTATTTGATCAGCAACGACATCGGAGTTAATCTCTTGGAAAATTGAGGAAAAAAGGAGCTGCAAGCTTCAACGTGTGCATGGAACGCCGCGATCTACCGGACCGGTTGTAAGAAAAATAATTTATCGCAGCCGGTCATGATCTTTTGGACTGTTTTTCTAAGTGTGCGATCGAGTTGCAAATTAATCATTTGTAGACCCGCGGAGAATATACGAGTGGATTATACGTTTTTCAGCGTACGCACCTCGTAATTTTCAATATCCAATTTTTTTTCGATATTAATTAGACTAGATAAGGTATAATTCAAGCAATCCATTTAAATTTTTCTCCGTATGCTGTAACCTTCGTAAAAAAACAGAACGAATTAATGATCGATTTTTGTGTCGTCCAATGAAAGCAGGAAATTTTGTCTTGTCCACATCGTCGAGACATTTTTCTTAAAAAAAAAAAAAAAAAAAAAAATTGTCGGACAAAGAGGCATTCGCGCCGCCGCGACCGTTATTAAAATCTCGGGGGTGGACGAAAATCCAAGTCATCGAGGGGTTTCCCGGAATCCGATATGCGAACCAGCTCGTGCCGCAAGATTATATTGTGCGGCTTTTTGCGAGACAAAGTCTCGCCAGACCCTTCCTTTTTTTCTCAACCGCCCCGGCGACCCTATTTTCTCAGAACGTTGTGTACGGGCATCTCCGTTTTTTTTTTTTTTTTAAATGGATTCCCTCGGACTCGGTGATTTCGGGCGGAATCTTTATGCTAACTTTGGATCTTTTAATAAAAAAAGAACGGACCCCCCTCAATTCCGAGTGCGCACAAAGTCCGTCATTGTAGATCGCATATATGCAACGCAAAACCCCATCTAATTATCCATTCGAAATCGAATAGAAAAAGCGCTAATGGAAGTCACGAAAGCGCCGTTGCGAAAAGGCAAAAGGGCCATCCACCCCCGCGGAGGACAAAGGGGCAAAGTTAGCCCCCTGCCAGTTGAGTACTCTCTTCTGTTCCGACCTTTGTCCCAGTGGAAGAGGAGCAACCTCATTAGGGATTCCCAAAATACACGTCCATCCCCCGCGCCGCGACTACCGCCGAGTTGCATTCTTCCGGCTGATGCGAGCCACAATGAGAAAAGAGGCTCGGAGTCGCGCGCGAGGGGGTCGCAACCGACGCGGGAGATCTACGGGGGAGAGTAAAAAAAAATGTGTATCTCCTACGCAGCTTACCTGTGCGCCAGACCCTTTGTCCTGCGACCTCAGCTCTCGCGCGCTGCAGGGCTATTGTTCACGGATGAGGTGGCAGCGAGATACTATAGTCTGCGGCTGCATTGGCCAGGCGGTTTGTAATTCCTTTTCATGGTTTCTAGAGGAATTGCGTAATGGGAGTTGAGCATTTACTGTTTTTATTATTTTATTCAAGAATTTTAAAAAGACTAGAACAGACCGCGCGCTTCGCGCGAACAAGTTTTTCCTTTTGGATAATCAATCAGAACGGCATTTATTAACATATTTATAATTAAAATAAATTTCAGAGTAATAAGAAAATTAAAAAACTTGATCATCTATGAATGAAATTGTACAAACTTCTTCATTGATTAGTTAAATCAAAATAATAAATATACATCAAATCGCTTTAAATTTTTGAGCCATTCGACAGGAAATTCGCTGTTTTAAAATACTTCGCAATATCCTGCCATCATTTTTTAAGGGAAAAGATTGGAAATCCCATTGTTTTTAAGAATATACTTATTTATTTATTTTCATTTAACGAACTTCAAAGCCCTATATATAACTTTAAAAATACATTACAATAAATTTAGTATAAAAAATAAAACTAAAAAGTAAACAGTAAACGCACCATATGAAAAGTAAAAAATAGTTAATATTTCAACAGCCGAGAAATCAGTTTTAAACCGATAAAATATTCTAAAAATTCAATCGATCAAGAGAAACGATATGTACAATCATAGCAATCATCATAATAGTCCAGAAGAAGCAGTAAAAGAATACTCGCTCGATTAGTCTCTAAAACGTCCGCCACTAGATACCATTGACCCGGCGGTCGCGGAAGTGCCTTTTACCTCCGCCCCTTTTTCGTCGCGGCTCCAGCGTCGCGGAAGTTAAAAAATGAGAGCGCGGAGAACCGGATCGATTGCGAAATAGAGCGGCGACCGCCGCTATCGGGCGTCGACCATATAATACACGCGCCTGGGCCTTTCTCTTTCGCGACGTGGTGCTTAGAAAGCCTGGACTCGGCATTTTTGTCCCTCGATTTTCCGCGAGAGGCGGCGCCCCCCGGCGAAACGACCGGCGTTTTATATATATGTATGATGAATTATTCGCCGGAGTTGATAGGGCGACTCGACGGTGATACGCTCGAAGGTGTGGACATAATGAATTGAAGCAGGGGGGGGGGGGGTTTCCGAAGCTGGTTTTGTTGGCAACTTGATTTACGAAGATCACGTGGACCTTTTGTTGCTGCAGCTGGATAGACGTGCCTTTTTGCGAAATCTTAATGTTCCGCGCACTACTGCTGGCACTTTCGAGGTGCGCGCAAGAAATTTTCTGAAATAATAGCGACGTGCAAGTCACGGAGTATAGGAGAGTAAAAACTTATGATTGTCTAGAATTTTAGCGCAAAATTATATTACCACTTAATATTTAGTTCCTCTGCACTCAGCAGTCGAGATCGATTTTTTTATTATAATCTTTGATGCAAAGAAATATTTAACAAAGTTTATATTACAAGTCAACGATAATTAAAAAGTCAACTTATTTCGAGTAGATAGAATCATAAATTTCAGCAGTAATGTGAAGTAATTAATCAAAAATAGCAATAGCAGTTGTACAATTCGTGTACAACTTAATTTTCCGTCGAAAATCCTTTCAGAGAGTTTAAAAGAAAAAAAAATAATGAGCCCACTCGATCAAATGTCATTTTTAAAACGCCTACTCATTTCACCTATGCGCATTAGCCGCAGCGGAGAAAGGCGCGCCGACCAATGCAAATCTCCACTCGGCCGAGTGATAATCAGCGCTCGGCTAAGCATTCCGCTTGGCGAGTGTGTCGCTCGAAAAATCGACAATTACTGGCCGGGATGATTTCGTGAAAGTTGCCCCGCGACAAAAAGACGCGGGTTAAAAATAAAAAGCACAAAAAGAAAAAAAAAGAGAACTCGTTCGGCCACGTGTCCACTTTACAAAGGGAAAAAGGAGCAGCGCCGCTCGATTACCATAAGACATTGTTCGCTCGGCCGTGCTGTGAGGAAAACGCGACTCGCCGATTCCGAGCGCGAAACTCGAGCCTTTTGTATATGAAGCTCAAGAGGCGAGGGTTGGAGTTTACGGTGATGCGGGGGCCGCACTGGCCTGTCATAAGTCTACGTGGGCAGCTTGTTTATTTATCGATCCGTATTTTTGTAAAAATTATTCTTCCGATAAAAGGGCCTACAGGAGGACATGCAGCGCCTTTTTTTTACAACGTGAGGATAAAAAAATTGTATGTATAAAAATTTCTTTTCATTTTCATGATTTACATGTAACGATCTTTCAGACGATATTTACGGGGTACTTTCTAAACGAATTGAATTCCGTCGATGTAGGATATGTAGCACTTTCAAAATGGTAAAACTTTAAGCCCCGTAAATTTCATTCTTCGAATTTCAATAATAAAATTTTTTTTAAAAGTGAGTTTTAGTATATTTATTCGAGATGCTCGCGATACTATTTTAACAACAATCGACTGCTTATTGCAGCGGGCAATTAATCGAGTCAAGGAGAATATCGTCCGACAGGCCGAGCCGACGTCGACCACACGTGCTCCCGTCACATCGACTCAGTCGGAGGACAATGGGATTGGCCGCGGCCGCCGAGAAACACGCGCCACCCAGACGGAAAGCATCGCGTCCCCTCTCAAGCGGAAAAGAGAGTCGCGCCGCGTGGGCGGCGTCCGATTTGGCCGCACGCAGCGGTCCGCGAAAATTTCCGAGCACGGCGGAACTCACCGTGGGAGGCTGCTACCCTTCGGCTCGGCTAATAAGGAAAGGATTGGGATGCCACTCGATACTGACTGTCTTACTAGGATAAAGATGTTTCGGCGGGGCTTTCGATTTTTTTTTTTTAAGCTTTATTGCCTGGAGGGTGGTATTTTAGCTTTCTCACGTTGGTTTATATATAAACACGTCTTTTTTTGATGAAATGAATTATATCTTTACGAAAAAATAATGCATACGTTTTATGAAAAAATCTACGCAGAATTCAAAGGGATTTAGTACAGTAAAAGAACGTTTGCAATTGAACGGATACAAAAAGGAACGATATTTTTGTGTTTATATAATCATAAGCGAACGGGCCCAAACTGAGCATAATTTTTGTGTACTAATTAGTATACTACATAAATGAAGTTAATAAAACAGAAAAATAACGTAAAATAAAGAAAATGCAAGAGCAAAGTTCATCTTGTCCTGGACAATGGACGCGCCCGCGGGTGTATAAGCGCAGCTTCGCCCTCGCCGATTTTTTTATCACATTAGAGCCGCGTTCGGCATTAGTAATCCGAGAGCCGCCATAGGGCCCGTCCTCTCGCCCCGGTGCGTTTCGCGCAATATTATGCGCAGCCGAGGTAAGCCGATATACACGCCCGGGCCGCTCGATAATACGCTCGATAAGTGCGCCCGCGCCGAGATAAATCTCGGGCCCCTCCGGCAACAAAGGCGCGATACCGGAGCGGGCGACGCGCGCGTATATCTGCGCCTTTATTTTCCTACCTTATCTGGCCTCTCCTCTCTCCTCTACCCCGGCCCCGCTCGACTAAACTATGCCTTCCTCCGCCCCACCGATGTACGCGCGGGAGGTAGGTTCCTGTATGCGATAGCTGCACGTGCTTTTCGTGTTTTTCCTGCGCACGTGCGTGTATATATGTACACTATCCCTGGAGAGTTGGTTGACTCTGCGCTCGCGACTATCCGATGTTTCGGGATCGCGATGCTCGGCCGGATTAGAATTTGAAGGCTGACTTTATCTAGCAGCGCCTGGCTTTATTTATGGTTCCGAGGGAGAGCTTTGAATTGTAGAGTCGGGCGAAGATCGGTTAGAGATCGGTGAGGCTAATTAATGCGTTCAATTAAAGATGGTACACCGAAACGCCGGTATATAAGGGATAGAAATTGCGTGGATACGCGTAAAAGCACGGAAGGTTGAAAAAGGTGCATTGAAATGGCAAAATTCTTCGCGTCCTTGAGTCTTCGCTCAGAGATCGGCAAACCCGTTCCTCCGACTTCAGGGAACGCGCATACTTCGCCGGGGAAGGCGATCGGTCGTTCCATTGCAATGTCGAGCAAGACGAGAAAAAGGTAACATAATAGAAGGCCGGAAATGCGTGCGGCCCCGCGGTAAAAGATAGCTACTCGCGAGGCACGCGCCTGGCTCGGGGCGAGTGCTCCGGGAGAACCGGATCGGTCGACTTTTGCCACGTTCACCTCTCGCCGTGGTGTGTAATGAGGCGCCTTTTTTAGCCTTCTGTTTTCCTCGTCGTCTTGAACGATTTTTTGGAAATCTGGAAAGGCTAGAGTTCGATCTGTGCACTTAATCCAGATTTTTAAATTTTAATAGTTATTTAATATTAATAGTTAAACATATTCATTGTATTTGTTGTAATTTTTACATCAAAATATGCGAAACGCAGAATTTTTAGCCATGTAGTAACAGTTTTATTTATTATTATTCAGAGTAAAAAAAAAATTTTAGAATGTAAGTTTTTTAATAATAAATGTGTACGTTACTTTCAGGTTATTGCTGTCACTGATTAAACGTAAATTGGCTTGGTATTTAATCGTGTTGATTTAAACTTTAGATGAAATAAAGTGCAGTTACTGAACAAATGTGAAAGTTCAGATTACCGGTTTCTGTGTCTGGTACATACACGCGACGCAATTTAAATTGAAGTATATGCTTATCGACTTTTCTTAAACTGATACTGATAATCTATAAAATTACCGATATACCTAAATTTAAACTCGAATAAATTTACTATCTGAAAATAACAGGTTATATTTTTTAGCCCGCTGTATAACGAATTATTTATCCATTCATTTTTTTTTACTCCATAATAAATATATATTTATTTACGAAAATGAAGAATACGATAAAGCAAAGTGATATACGTCACAAGTGACTTAAGCAGGTAATGGAATTTTTCAGTCTCAAAAGATTACCGATGCAGAATTTAAAATCCCCTTAATCGCCATAAAGGATGACCTAAGCAGAAGCGTGCGCGGAATACATTCAAAAATAAATAATAGCCGATATACACCTCCAGGCAGGAATAGTTCTATCATAAATTCGAAATAAATTACGGACATCCATTAAGCGTCTTTTTTTTTAACCTATGCAGATCGGATATACACGATTTCTCTATTAACGCCCAACGAAAAAAAAAATAAAGAAGCTCCCAAAGAAGAAGCAGCTTCGAGGAGATAAAGCCACTCTCGGCGATGCGCGTCACCAGGCTAATGCGCCTCCCGAACTTTGCTCTCCCCCGTCAGCCTGCCATACGCCCGCAGCGAGACAAAGAGCCGGTCGAACGGAAAATCCGAGTGGGCGCGGGACGGTAGGATAAAAAATCGACGCCTGCAGCTCCGAAAAGAGGAAAAAAAATAGAAGGCGCGATGACTTCGGGGCCGATCATCGGAAACGAGGCCGACCGGTGAAAACGCACGTCATCCCCCCGCGAGATGTGACTCGGCGCAAAAGGGCCCGCGGACCCGCCGCCGCTGCATTATGCATGAGCGCGTCGTTAGGCCGCGCAGGCGGGCCCCGGCGCACCCGTGTGCGTGCGCGCGGAATTTTTTTTACTTCCGAAGCGGCTAAATAAATTTGTTCGCGCACGTGAACTTTTTGGCCATTTTTTCAGAGCGATCATTTTTATTTATTCATTTATTTATTATTTATTTATTCTGTATATCTTTGGCAGGCTAAAAAGTTTTATAATATTCATAAATTTTAGTGGAGTTTTTATAAATGATATTTTTGAACCTATAGTCGGATTAAATGAATGGAAAAAAGAAAAGAAATAATCACGCAATGAACCGGTTGTGCGTCATGGCGAGCTGAAAAACTTTTATTGTAAAAGCAAAGGAAATCGATAAACGTCCCCTATATCGTAAATGGTCTTGCAAGTTTTATTTACATAATAAATTTCAGTTGTCAGTCTCGGCGGACAAAAAACAAAGAACAAATTGCTCTCACCCGTAATAAAAACGAATGTGGAGCGCAAGCTTAACACATCCCAAGGAAAAAGGGTATATCACCCATTTAATTAACGCGGATAAATACTGTTAACGTCATCCGAGTAATAAATCGTCGCGACCTTAAAAAAGAAAAAAAAGAAATTTCATTAAACCTTCTGCAGGAAAAGTGTTCACGCGTCTATATATATATAAACGATAAATCGATGAGTCGCGCGGCCAGAATGGAATAACACAAAAGCCTCCTTTTTTTTTGGCGCGCATCCCGCCTCTTTCATCGGCGACACTCCATGCGGAAAGAAGAACGCGAGTAATATATCGAGTCGGTCATTCTGTATCGCTCCCCCGACGGTACTTTTATTGTTTTTTCGTTAAATTTAAAAAATTTTTCCACGATACTGCCCCGGCGGACAATCCACTCCGACTCTTCATTGTACAGCCGCGAGTATGCGCGGACAATGGTACACTGGAGTTCCTTGCTTGATGAAAATTTTCCCGAGATTTACGAATGAATTTTTCCATTCGCGACCTTTCATTTTTCGAGTCGACGACGCGATCGAATAGCAGCGGCGTGCCATTGTTTACGCAGCCCTGAGACTCTGCGGCTCGTCATCAGGAGCGGAGCGCGCCTCGTGCCGAGCCAATCGAATTAGCCGTTCGACTACTCGGCGATCCGCATTAAAGACGACACACCGAGGCATAGCCTGGTAGCCGCGAATTCGAATGGCGCGTCCGGGATGGTTCCATACTGTGCGTGGGTGGGCGAGCGCTTACGCTGATGCGCCTAAATTTCACGAGTTCGCGAGATTCTCAGAAGGGAATTATGTAATCGGCACTGAAAGAAAAGAATCTTTGTCTCGGGATTTAACTGTATCTTATTTGATGCAAGCACAATTAGTCTTTTCTTTATTGGAGACAATTTGTCGATTGTTAAGATGCATACAATTTATTGGTTTTACAGCAAAGAAAAAGGGCGCGATAAAACTCTGCTTAATGAGCAATGATAATGAGAGATTTCAAAAAGTTCATTTGCTTTTTCAATGTAATAAGAATTTAGTATAGGAATGTGCGAAATTTAAATATTTACATAACTTAAGTGTTCGGAAGAGATTCTTTCGCCTTCATTAAATTCACATTTCTTAGCAATTAAAAATTCTTTATGACGACGATCCTTATCTCACAGTATGGCTTGCATCGTTAATCATTTTCGGATTGATATAGACTGCATAGTGTCACTTAAGATTGTTATTTAATAATTGTTACGGACGAGTGCAAGATGATGATTGAAGAATAGTCTTAATGAAATTTTATTTTATTAATATATAATTAAATAAATAACAAGAAGCCCTTTTCATATACTACATAGTCGTGTAATAAATTTATTGATTACAGAATATATACAGATGTGAAAAAGGCCAGATTAAGTTAAACTTATTAAACTTACCATAAGCAAGTAAATAAAACTCACTTCCTCCATCACAATTAACAGAATTATTTTCATTTATTATTTAAATTTTTTATTATTTCAATATGCAAAACACACACTTGTTGATTAAAAAAATAAAACACTAAAATATTTTAAGAC
>JAWWEN010017722.1:0-20325 GCA_035582955.1 Sycophila texana | reverse complement strand
AGAGAGAGAGAGAGAGAGAGAGAGAGAGAGAGAGAGAGAGAGAGAGAGAGAGAGAGAGAGAGAGAGAGAGAGACAGAAAGACGGAAGTGGAAGGGTAGCAAGAGGGAGAGAGAGCTGAGCGTGAGGAAGACGGAGTGCGTCTTTATTTATTAACGGGACGAAGATGTGCGAGCGCGTGCGCCTCGGCTGATGGACCCGGCCGACGCTGCGTGACCGCGTTTACGAGGGGCGCGTTATTAAAGCGACGCCGGCGCATGAGCGCGCGCTCTTTTCGTAATTACAATGTGTCGGGCGACGAGCGTTTTGTAAAGTCGCGAACTGCTGGGGCGGTGCGTGCGTTAATTAAAAGCTGGTTCGGACGATTTTACGCGTATCGCCGGAGAAACGTGGCGCTCACTTACGTTCTTGATTATTTTGTTTGTTTTACAAGTAGGGCACGTTGCACGAGATTATTTATTTTTATTTTTTTATATATTTATTTATTACGTCGTAGTGTATAAGAGCATTACTGACCTTTTTTTAAACCCAATGGTTAGGACAACACAAGAATCGCATTCAATTGTTTTTTATTGCTATTATAGCTCTAAAATATATAAAATATATCTAGTTAAGACGAAATCTCTATAGTACTCCTTTTTATTAAACGCAAATAGAAGAAATTAAATACTAATCATGATATGTATACTTAGGAGCACTCTCATGGCAGATTCAGATAGGAAAAATCGAGCGAATTGCGAAAAAACTGCACCGCCTGAAATCACAATCTCGATCCAAATGAGTTCGTACCAGTTTTGTACGATATTTTATAGCACGAGGGCCAAAAATTGGTATTAATGTTGCCATTTTGAGGCTAGAGTGCTATAAAAAAATGTTATTGAAACCCGTAGTCTTACCACATTTGGCTGTTACTACTTACGTGTATTACTGTCTCGGTAGGTACTGTCGCCTTTGATAATTAAATTTTCAATAGAATTAGCCATTATGCACATAATATTTAACTAATATTCAATGTAAATATGATTTCAATAAAAATTTCTTTTAAAAAAGGCGATCTTATCACACTCGTCTGTTACTACGTAAGTATTCGCACAAGACAGAAATAGAGCAACTGATAAATTTTTTTAATTAACCCATTTTACGTACTGTAACAATTAAATCGACAGTAATAATTAAAACCTCGCTAAAGAAATGACGAAATCATTTTATGGAGGTAATCGAAATAAATGGAAAAATCTCTTTAAAAAAAATCGCGAATAAAACGAATCGCTCTACACTTGGCAATAATAATAAAAATTCATAACTTCACTCTGCACAGGCCATTTGAGTGAGCCCGTTCAATTAAGAGCGGCAAAGTGTTCGCGTAATCGAACAAACTGCCGGTATATGTACGAGGTAAAAAAAAAAATATTTCACGCATAGGGAACCCTCATAATCGAGCAGCCCGCCGGCCAGCAAAAAAAAGTGAGAAAACCGCAATTCGCTGGTGATTGATTCATTCGACTTTTATTCGATCTGTTTCCCAGGCTATTGAAGAGTGAAAGTACATCGACATGGCATATTTTATATATAGGCCTGTACAATTCTCCAGCCTTGTTGTCGGTTAAAAATAAAAAAAGATCGTCGGTTGTTCGATTTTAAAAGCTCCGCTGCGATTAGAACACTCGCTCGGAAAGCTGACCACTCGTTAAGAGCCTGGACTTTTTAGTATTAAATTCAATGCGTCGATTTCGCGCTGCTGAAGTTATACAAAAGTTGCCAAACCGAAGTTGGAGGAAAAACTTTCTGCTGGCGGTGCTCGCTCGATTTCGAAAAGCTGAAATTTTTCATTCCCATTTTTTTTTTTTTTTTTGGAATGGTATATGTTCGCAGCTATTCGAGATCACACGTCGTTTTTTATATTTTTTTATGAGTTTGCAGCGAGATTGAAAAAAATATATCAAACGTGAAAAATAGAAGAGTAAGTTTAAATAATTCCTGAAGTATACGCTGCCCTGAGTATTAATTCAACCGGCAACTGAACGACTGTATTAGTTCTGTCGATGCTTCAACTGACCGCACTCGTTTTCATATAGTTTTTCAATATAAATGAAACGCTGCAATCAATAAAGGTTTAATTCCATAGCCCACACTGAACGAGAGGAAAAATAAATATAGTTGACTCAGCTACGGGCAAATTTTTACCTAATAATAACTTGTGCATTGTTCCGTTATTTAAACAAAATATACGCCGTTGGAAATTCAGCAATGTATACTTCAATTTCAAAAAGCGCAATTTTAAAATATAATAGCATATTTCGGTCATATGGTGAACTACCACAAAAAAAAAAAGAAAAAAAATGAAATTACAATGCAATAATTCAAAATTTTAAATGAAGTAACAAGACTCTGCTGAATAAACTCGGTGAATATTAAATTACGTGGCTCTAGGAATAAAAAGGAGGATAAAAAAAGAATTAGTATATCCACGGTAAGCGCAATATTATAATAGTAGATACACTTGCAATACTTCATGGAGAGACTGGAAATATAAAAATTACCAACCTGCAACGAAAATCGTGGTATTCCTTAAATATTCTGACAATTTTTACTAACGGTTAGCAATTTTTGCCCATGAAGCTAGCAATATTACGCTTCGACTAGGGTTGGTAATTTTTACCGCTATTTTTCGGGTAATTTTTATGTGGAAAGTTTCTCCATGTTCAAATAATATTTTCTCAGTGCATCCCGAATCGAGTCCTCGTATTCTAACGCTCACTCGAGCTATAAATGAAAATTAAGAAAAACAAAAAATCGCACAATGTACATCCTGTTTCCTCGGATTACTCGCCTTATCGCTGCAGCAGTAATTGATTGATTAATGCCGGATGTTTTCGGCGCTGCCCCATTGGATGTAGCGTCCGATTTTACAGCCAACTTTTGTTCGGCGCGATTTTATCTGGTCGCGTTCGGGTGTACTAGTCGTTAGCGGGACTGTTGATTTTTTCCTCGCTTTTTTTTTATGCGAACGCGCGAGCGATAACGAAAATTCGCTCGTTCTAGAATCAAAATGTACAATGCGAGTTCGCTAAAAGCTGATGAAAATGTGAAATTCAATAACTGCGGAGATGAAAAAAGAACTTGATGCGGATGACTACGGAAAAAAGCCTCTGTAGCTTTTGACAAAACTTCCATTTCGATGAAAGAGTAATTTACGCGGACATTACCGTCACCCGTATGGGACGAAATTACTTTGCATTACAATCTACTCGTGGCATCAGTCATTAATTTAGTTTTATGACTGAAATGAATTACTGGGTATCGGGACATTTTTTTTAAACACCCGTTACGTGACTCTGTTTGAACGTTGCTTTTCATATTTTTTCATTTGTATTTTCAGTTGTAAATAAGGGTATTTTTATGTTAGTTTTAGAGTGTATTAGATACGATTATACTAAAGCATTTTAGTACAAATTATTAATGAAATTTGTAATTTGTAAATAAATAATTGTAAGTTTATCACTATTCAAATGAGAAAATATTATTGTATCTTTTTAAAAAGATTTTCAAACAAACCGCAGTTTTCCAAGCATAAAACCGTGCAAGTAGAAACACACAAATACAACCAGACCCGTTATATTTCAAAAGATTGTTCGTCCAAATAAAAAGAACCTATGTTTTTTTAAACAAATATTTACCCTCTCTTAAAATAACACTTTAAAATAAAAAATCCAACGTTTACCCAAAAATATATACATAAAAAAAAAAACACAGAAAAAAAGTTCAAACACACCCTTGTTCTAATAGAAAACCACAAAGTAAACGAGTGCAAACATTCGAAAATTCCGCATTGACCGGCGCACAAAGCTAACTCCACACCGATTAACCGGCAATTCCTAGAAAAGTCCAGCCCGGTAAAGCGATAAAAGACAGTCAGACCGAGGCATTCAGCTGTCGGCGGGCTGATCGAGGGAGTGGGGGGTGGCGCGGATGGGTCTGCATTATGAACGGCGCGGCCGCGTGTAAATAACGAATACGAGGGGGTCGCGGCCCATTGATCCCTCGGCGGGCGGGCGATGCCGCCGCGCGCCGGGAGCCCACCTCAAAGGGGAGAATCGGAAATGCCCGTCAGCCTGCCCGGTGCGGATTGACGAGGTGGGATTGGCGCCGTCGGATTAGCCCACGTCGATCAGCCGAGACGTGCACAATTACACGCGTAATTTCGTAAGATACGACTGCTCGCGTTCGTTGCTCCCCCGTTTTTCCCTCAATTATTGGCAGGGATACTCTTTTAAATGAGCTTCTGTGTAAATTTAAGTTTTTAATCGACCCTTTAATGGCAGAACTAAATCGCATTCTCGCTTTGCTGATTGATACTATTTTATTTATTTATTTATTTATTTATTTATTTATTTATTTATTTATTTATTTATTTAATACATTAGATAGAATATTTTTTAGATCTAGAACGAGACAATAGAATCAAAGGAAATACAAAATACAAATATTTCAAATTTAAATTCAATTGTACGAGTGTAAGCCAAGATTTGTCGGTGTAACCGACGATAATTAAGAATATTTCTTAAAATATTATGTTAAATTATTTTTTAAAACTTGTTGTTAATGCAACGCATTAAAAAAAACTTTTCTACGGTGATCTAAAGAGAAGAATTGTTTAAAAATTTATTGAAATATTTAAATTTTTTAGACTGAAAGGTATCTTCAGAATCTTCAGACTTATAAATTAGTTATAATACGCTTCTGCTTTGGAGCGTTAGCTAATTAATTAATTTACCCTCGCTTTTGCATTAATTCATCATAATCACTGAAGTCTGCTTTAAATCAAGCCAAATGAATGTAATAACCCGGTATCTTTTTAGAAAATATCTCTTTTAATTAATTAAGTAGATTTCCCATTGATATAACTTATTACACCGTTTGATTTACTGGATTTGCGCATTTTCTATTTAATCACGCTAAAGAAGATCGGTACACATAGCATCGTTTTGATAACGACATGGACATTTTAATACTGATATTATTTGAACATTCAACAAATCCGACAATCAATCCGTGTCATTGAATCCACCCGCTTACCGAATCTTTTGAAAACATCCGCAAATGTTTAGGTTATATCAATACAGTCACTACATTTGTACTGGCGGCGTAAATTGGAATACTTATTCGAAGTGAAAATTTACTTAACTTATTTGTCAAAAGTCCTCCACGTAGAATAAGTGAATCACTTATTATTTATTATTTAAGTAAATATTATCAGTTTTCTAGTACCCGAGTGAAACAGTTTTATATTATTAGTATTAACAATGAATTAACTAAATATTTTCACTTTTTCAAAAAGGAACATTTTTTTTAATATTAAAAAAACTGCTTTCATCGTGATTCAAAACTCGACCCGCGGGACACCATAGCCAACGCTTTAATACCTGTTTTAATTAAATCTGTTATTAATTGGCAAAATAATATTTTCACTTATTTATATTCTGAAATATCTCAATTTATAAGAGAAGTTTACTTATTTACACGTGAAAAATATCCACTACTAAAATAAATAAACATTTTAAAATAAGTAAAAATTTCACTTATTCTTTTTTTGATAATAACAATATAAAAAAGTATCGTTCCAATTGATTTTCTCACACCAGAAAATTAAGCACGAAGCGCACTTGAATTTTAATTCTTGTATATTCTTCATAAATATTACTTTCAATAAATTAGCTTCGAGCGGCACGAAGCCTCAGCTAATACTCTCCGAGTGCAACCTCCTCCCGCGAAATTTGCATTTACGAATTGATTAAACAGAAAATAAAGGGAAAGTCCGCGGATATACAAAGGCGAGAGCCGGCTTTTTGGGCATCGCCGGATGTATCCGCGACCCGGCCGAAAACGAACGAAAGGCTCCCAAGATAATGAGAGAGCTGCGGGTATAGAGATGCCCCTTGCTCGGCTTAGCGCGGATAACGCGCAAGCCGGGCATTTTCCATTACTGCGCGTCCAGACGCAGGCTCGTGCGCGCTGCAAAATAATTAACTAATGGTCTAATGAAGGCACACTTCAGAAAATTCGGCGCGATAGATTTCAGCGAGCGCAAATTATCTGCTCCCAGGGCCGTCCCCGTCATTATTATCGTTATCGCGCCCACCTTTCCGCAATTATAATTATAATCATCGGCGTGACGGGGGACGTCATCGATGTCGTTATCGACGAAAGTGAGTGTGAGAGAGAGAAGGATCCTCGACTCTTTCGCTCTTTTTCATTTCTTAACTTTTTAGAGTTTTTTTTCGACGCTGGAGAAATCGACCTGGGTACTTCGGAAAAATGGGACGAGTGTCGACCGAGGGATTCTTATTAAATTTATAATGACGGACTTAAGGCTTCATTTTTTCAACGCCTCTTGCGATATTCTTTTTTTTTTTTTTTATTAATGGAGAATTGGGTCGAGGAGTCCGTCGAAGGAGGAGCCGTCAAAGTAACGAAGGCGCTAGAAAGGAAAACAAAAGCAGATGCGATTTTTAGGACGCCAAAGGCCTTTATCGGCTTTTCGCCGTTGCAGGACCGAGACTACTTAATCAGTTTTTTTTTCTTTCTTTTTTTTTGTCGGCTGGTTGATCGTGGAAAATAAGGAGCCGCGGGTAATTGACCGTAATGCTTTAGAGTAAATAATTATTTATCTTGGGGTAGCTCAGGACTTTGTAAGGGATGATAAATTCCTGATGAAGGAGACAGCTAATTCAGAGGATTAAATTTATATTATAGAGAATATTTTTATAATGTTAATAAACTTATGTAGACATTTTGGGAATGCAGATTTTGAATTTAAAAAAGATTTACTAAAAAATGCAAAAGCCAAGTTTAATGTACTGACAAACTGTCATTGGAAAAATTACTTGAATAATTTCTTGAAAATTTATTACTTTTTTTTTCATTTTTCCAATAACAATCAGTCAGGACATTAAAATTGACTATTGCAAAACTCTTAAATCAACGTCTGACTATACTCGTCTACTTCTACTTCCTTCTATTAATAGATAGTGATCGCGTTTAGATTAAAGTTTTCACGTTAAACTTCTTAAAACTGAAAAATACACGACCTTATCTAGATGCAAAGTATACAAAAAATAAAATTAGAACTCAATGTCTGACCATACCCGTATATTTCTACTGATGTTCTTTTTTTTTTAATTCAAGGTAAAATCTACGTAAAAATTACGTGAAAAAACGTAATCACAGAATAGTTTACTAGCAGTAAAACTGCAAACACTTTTCATTGAAAAATAACTAATTTAAATATTTTCTAGTACCCTGCAACATTGTTACTTGACAAAAATATAAAACATCATCTTTCTAAAAATACTTGAAATAGAAATGCTTACCTCAATAGAACTGCTTTAACTTTATTCTCGTAACTTCTGTATTTCCCAAAAATAAGCCAATAAATTTATTCTCAAAATTTCAAAAAATTTCAAAGCTCATCTATTCTTAAAACCACCGGCTCTTTCAGCCATCTCCTTGGCGAGCCGAACGAGAAGAGGCGAGCATTGAATCATTCGTAGCGGCGTAACCAAGCGTATCTAGAAGTCGCACTGGAGAAAAGGTAGACTAGAGATTCGCGCGCGTGGATACACAAAAGGCTTGGTGGCGCTCTCACAATGAGCCCGGCCCGTCGTTAATGGCGCGGCGCGCGCGTAATTCATTTACGATTCGACCAGTTATCCGCATCGGCCCGGACGGCCAAAAGATTCGCCCTGAAATTTATACCCCCCCAAACCCCACCCCATCCAACCCCATCCCAGTACCCACCCTTCCAGCGAGTCGCTGCTGGCGATTCGTCGTTTATTGTCCCCGCGCTCGCTCCCAGCCGACGTTTTAATTGCTCGCCGGGAAATTGCGAGGAAGGATTTGCAAGCTTTCGATTATCATTGTTATTTGCGAGAGCGTTTTATGCCGGGACTCGTGCGCTTGATTTTCGCAGGGAGATTCCGCACCGGTCTGTTTGATAATCAAGCGCGTTTGTTTTGACGGCGCCGCCCCGGCCCGGCGGAAGGAAAAAGGGATATTATTAAATGAATCTTGGACTGAATAGCCCTTAGCCGCTATGATCGCTTTAATCAGGCGTTTCTTGTCATCGGTGAAAGATTAATGCCCTCTCTTCAGTTTCCTAGGAAATTTATTTATTATTCTATTTTCTTTTTTTTTCTTTTTCTAGTATCTATAAATTAAAAACTGTTGAACAACTATTTTTTTGTAATTATTAAGTACACTGAGAGAATGTCTAGTAAAAATTACTTTACTTTTAGTAAAAACTACTATACTGTATGGGAAAGTGGTCACAGACCATGGTATTATAAAAAAAATTACTATACTGTCTAGTAAAATTTGCCGTAAATACAGTAAAAATTAATACTGTCTGGCAAATTTTACTATAATGAATGGTAATTTTATTCATTACGTCAGTCTGCGATCACTTTTACATAGTGCAGTTACCATTGTAGTAATTTTTACTATAGACGTTTCTCTCAGCGTATAAACGATTAGAATCGCTCTTACTTTTTAAAACAGAAAATAAGTAAAATTTTTACTTACTTTGAGAGTTACTATTTTTCAGTTTTTGATAAAGTGAAAGTTAAGTTATTTAATAAGTGTCCACTCACAATCACTTATATACAAAGTAAGTGACTATTTGATCATTCAGGAGCATGCACGTTTAGCATAAGAAATAGAAATGCTCGTGTTAGTTTAAAAAACGTGTCATTCATTTGATCGAAAGTGCAACAACACAACCACTAATCTCTCTCTCTCTCTCGCTCTCAAAAAAAAAAAAAAAAAAGTACTTAAAAATTAAAATTTACGAAAGAAAAAAAAAGTAACGTAGAAACGCGTTTCACCACAATCACACCAAATATTCAGTTCAGCAGTCAAAGTAACGAGGTCGAAAAATACAAAACGATTAAATTAAATTTCCAGCAGTAACTAATCCGCGTGCAAACGGCGCGAGTGGTCGTGGAGGGGGGGGGGGGCATAAAAAATGCACGGCGAAACATCAACCGGCGTAAGCGATCAATCACGAGGCGCGGAGCGAACAATACACGCGGCGCAAATCCCCCACGCGAGCGGCCAATTATTATCAACGTCAGGGCCAAAAAAGTTCAGCCTGCCCGAAAAACTGTACCGGCCGCGGCGCTCACTCGTATTCCCGCCTCACCTCCAAAGGGAGGGCTCGGAGGCAGGGGCGCGTGGATGGGCGACGGCGGCGTCTTGGAAGAAAGCCGTGGGGTGGCCCTCCGAAGGGATGAGGGGGGCGGGGGTGAGGCGCTTGATGGATGAGGCGGGCGCCGCGGAGATTCCACCGGCACGGCTGGAAGATAAAGGCGTCTCGCTCGCGCGGGGCTCAAAAGTAAATACATTTACGTAGCGCCGGCCCGCGGATGCTTAATAACGTCGTTAGGGCACCGCCCGCGATTTCACCCCACCTCAGCCCCCACGGGAGAATGTGCAAATTCCGACGGTGACGTTGTATTACTTTATTATTCGTTTCTTTCTTCTTCTTTTTTTTTCAATTTTTTTTTTTGTTCTTTTTGGGGCGGGTGTTTAATTTTTATGGCATTGATGAAGAGGCTTCACGTATTTTTAGCTGATTGATCGATGTCGCGGCTCTGATGTTGTGCGCTCCGCGTAAAATGAGATGTCTCAAATTGATTTTTGAAGGACGCGAGTTTACACGGGGAGGAATTATCAGTACGCGGAGAGAAATGTTTTAATAAAATTTACGTATATATAATTCTAAGTTATAAATAAAATTCTGTCTAGTATTGGTGATTTATGTGAGTGTTTTTGTAATGAATAAAAATAATGAATGTATAAGAATAAAAAAAATATGCGGCTTAAACGAAATGTACAAAAAAAACCCTTAATTCAGTGGACAAAATTTACAGTACACTTGTAAAATGTTTTATAAAGATACTTTCAAATATTTGTAAAATGTGCCAGAAAATTTCTCTTCGCGTCCAGGTAAAATTTTAACGCCATATTTATTCTTCCCATTAACAATTTACATGGAACTATTTTTTTTACCCTCTTTTAATAAGCAGATGGCTTTCGAGACGTAAAAGGTAGAATCAAGGTTTGAAAAAGCGGTGGTATTACGACAGGGTAAGAGGCAGAATTAAGCGCCGAGATTACCTACGAATGGGGTCCGTACATCTTTGTTGAGATTTTCATAGCGAAATATGTTCGCATTACTTGATTGTTAAGTGAAAAAAAAGGACGAAAAGAAGTAAAAGAAGAAACAGAAGCAAAACAAGTAAAAAAAAAAGGAATAGAAGAATCACTCTTAGGGTTTTGTAACGAATGGTGATCGCATTATTTACTTCATTAAGTTGAAGAAAAAAAAGAAGAAAAAGAAGAAGTAGAAGTATAGTGCCCTTTCTCTAGTCAATATCTCTCGCACTAAAATATTCAATATTTCGTTCCGAGTAAAGCGTCGCTTAATTAATTGCAAGCGGAAACGGAAATATTTGCGCGCAAACGAGAAATCGACGTAAGCGCGCAAAAGCAATCAAAGTCCGCGATCCTTAAATGGGAATGAAAGGACGACGAGAGCAGCAGCAATAGGCAGCCTCGGCCGCTGCTCGGCTCGCGGATGCATTCGCATAGTGTACACCTCTCTGCGGAAAGTAAAACAAAAACACCGGCATCAAGCGCGCGTGGAGAGAGCCGAGCAGCTGTAAGCACGCACAAAGATCGACGATGGAAGCCGCCGCAGCGCTGGAATATCGGGAAAGCGAAGTAGCGCTTATTTACCCTTCGGAAGATTTTAATTAATTGATGACGGGTCTGGGCAAACATTGCCCCGAGTGCGGAGGAAGTCTCGGGCGCTCATGATGCCGCGAAGTCGACCGGTTCCTCCGTCTCTCGGATTCCTCCGCCATTTCGAAGTAATTAAATCGGTCTATTGATACTTTTTGCTGGGATGTTGGCGGAGCAGCGCTAAAACTGGTTTGGTTCGGCGGATGGAGTAGTGGATCGACGATTGAAAACTGACAAGTCGACTAAATCAGATTACCGGAAATGAGCAGGAGCTGACCGGTATGTGCTCTCGAGGTTCTCGAGAATTTTTTTGTTTTCTTTTGTTGATGTTTAGTGGCTTTGGAATTCATTCATGTTGAAAATGACTGGGCGGTGCTTTCATCGTCATCTCATAAGAGAACAATAAAATTTAGATATGGCAATTTTTTATTTTTAGTATTGATCATTCAAGTTTAGCTGCGTGCCTCGGATTTCGATTAACCTACTTTTTTAGACTGTATAAGTTAAGAATCTGCTCATAAATTATATTATTATAAGTAATTATTATAAATTATATTATAAGTAATTAGATCTCGAATTAGACAATTAGACCAGATTTAAATTTCAGCAAATAACTTATGAAGTTACTTTGACGCTGTAAAGAATTAATGGCATGCAAAATTGGAGAACTCAAGATTGATTTGGTTTAACATTTCGTTAATATTCTTTAAACAAACTTTTTTTATACTACTACGAAATTAATAAAGAGAAATATACTAATTACACTTGTTCAATGAAATAATTTTAATAATTTCCCGTTAAATTTCTTCGACCAATTTTAAAAGAAATTACCGCACTAAAATTATCAATTAATATGAACGCTGAGAAAAGAAAATATTTAATTGAAATATTTGCGTATTTTACATAATAATTACCAACGGTTCTTAATATACTCTAATTTTTCGATATATCAAATACAAAAATATAAATACTTGACAGAAATTGCATTGTATACTTACCGTTAATGCAAGAATCTTAACTAGAAATATACACATACTTGTCAATATCCTACCGAAATTTCTATTAGAACTTTTTTCATCCTTGTAGATGCTAATTGATTTACTACTTCCTGGATTTCACAAAAAAAATGTCATCAAAATAGATCGTCCAAATAATCGCGGAATTGTGGTTCCTCTCCTCCCTCCGGACCGCCCCGAATATTTTTCATTAAATTTTAGCGGCAATTTGTAGATACACCCGTGCCGCTCCAGCGGATTGAAATCAATTCGCCGCTCACGCGGGTCGAGAAGGTGTGGGCTCGTCGCAAAAACACAGGCCCGTACAAATTACACTGTAAGCGAGTACTCGCCGCACCGACGACACGGCGCAATTAAATTCCAATGGGGGTAAAAAAAAAGGCACACGAACAGCGCTCAATTCCATCGGTGCCTGGGACGCCCACTTAATTCCGTCGCATCTAAATGCAAAAGAGCGGCCGCTACCCCCGGCTGCTGCCGTAGACGCTGCGTCCTCCCCCTCCACCCTCCTGCCGGTCCATCGTCATTTTTAGGTAGAAATCCGACAAATCGAAGTGGACGGCAATTTATGTGGCGACGCGAAGTACCCGCTGGCTCATTATGTAACTGGACGAAATTTTGTTTGCCAGCGAGATACGTGAATGGGGTATTAATCGAGTGGAAAAATTCTCTGTTTACCGTCGGTGCTTTTCGCATTGATTAATGCGATGTAAATGAACGTTTGGTAGCTAATTATTATTCCTGGAAGAATAAAGCGGTGACGGTGAAAGCTTTAAAAAATGCGGTTTTTTGTACTTTTTTTTATTTACTTTTTTTCGTTGTTTTACGGGAAAAAATTTTTTTTGTTTCTTTTTTGCGCTCGGTGTGCTTTAATTATTCGGTTTGCTTAAACAATTTTACATCGAGAGGTAGAAGTTTGCTGATATACACTTTAAATATAGTCTAGATAATTGATTTTACTTGTGATTAAAAATAAACTTTTACAATTGAAATATCATTTGAGGATTAAATAACCCGGTAAAATGTTTGCGTATCCAGGTATAGCGTGAGAAAAAAATAGAAAAAAAATGTTTTCACGGAATTATGCAAAAACTATCGTTCACATTTTAATCAAACTATGCACGAGGATACTTCATAAACTAAAGAAGATTTTGAGAGTCAAAGAGAGTCTATGAGATGAGTAATTAATTAATTTATTGGCAATGCTGTAACGGATGTTAGGTAATCACGATTTTTAAAAATTAGTGTAGTCTGTGTTCTGCTCGGTGACGTAGTAACATCTAAACATTATATACTAATCAAACACATAAATTCGCTAACCCGAATAGAGAATTTTCAGCTTTATTATACCTTAGTTAATCAATTACTGCGTAAGCACTACTTAATAATTTTAAATTATTTTATTTTTGAATTATTTGTCTCCGTTAAGTCATCAAGTACTTTTCACTTGAAATTAAAAACCTTGCATTTTCAAACAAAACTATAAGATTCAATTTCATATAATACACGCCTAACTCGAAAAAAAAACCTATAATTCGCCGGAAAAAAATATTCCATCAACTCCCTTTCTCGTCCTCGTCAACATTTCTTCGTTTGTGTCGTTATAAAACGTTCCGTCCACCAGCACTCGAACCTGCCGATAAGCCGCTTATCGGTCCGTCTTTATCGCGACTACCCCTCTCCTCCCCCATCGCGGATCAATCGCCATTCTGGCCGCCGCGCGAATTCCGATTCCATTGGAAAAAATCGTTAAGGCTCTCCCCCCGTTGACGAGACCAAAGGGGAGGGGGGAAATATCTATTTCGCTTCGACGCCGCGCCGATACCTCGTGATTTATACCGGGAGGCCTCGCCCGTCACGGCCTCCACCCCCTCGACAGACGATATTCAAACTCGTTATTGTTGCCTCGGCGCTAACGTCTTCTTCTTGATCGTTGGGTGCCAAGTCGAGAGAAAGGAGATGCGTGTGACTTATTGCCGCGCGGTACATCAGTCTTGGGGGAAATCGCCCGCGACGTCGGATACGTTTCCGATGTGCGTCTCCTGATGCGTTGGGATTTTCTCCCGGGAAGTTAGGCGCAGACGAAAAATGACGCTTGCTTTTTCCCCTTCTTCCTCCTTCCTTCTCTCTCTTTCTCTCTGTCTCTTTTCTCGCTCCGGCTTACTTGGCTTTTTTTTCTCTCGAGGTTACGTCTGTTCACGTTTATCTCTGTACGGAAGAACGAGCGGCGGGGATCGTGTACGAATTCACACGACTTGATTGTTTTTAGTGCCTCATTCGATGAAAAATTATTTTAGCTCTTTTTTCTTTTTATTTAAGAAAGTTAATTTTGGTTATTAATTAAAATGTGATTTTTTTTTGTACATTAAATGATTTGAATTGTATTTTTTTTTTTTTTTTAAATCGAAATTCTTTCTAGCTCTCTATTTTCTCGCGGAATTATACCACCAAATTTAAGTCGAAGAAATTCATTTATTTTTTATATAACATACAAGTTTTTCGTGAAAATAATAAAGGGATACCCTTGTTATACTGAAAAATCATATCACGCCACTTAACCAATAGTTATACTATTGTTTTTCAGCAACAGTAGTAACACGTGGACATTGAGCAATGAGGATCAATATCCCAGCAATACTCTAAATGTAACAAAGAAATTTAGCATTAGAAAAAAATGCTCTTAAAACTTCCCCTATTAAAGCCGTCAATCACAATCGTGCGGCGATCAGTGATTATTCACCCCCTCCCCCCTTCTCAATAGATCGTTCAAATTGAGACGATAAATCATTTAGCGATTGGCCAGCATAACGACTACATCGGCCATTTAAAAAGAAAAACCGAGCGTACGAGTAGTAGCGTTTCATCCGGACTAACTAACCCAGCCGGCATCGAAATATGTAGAAGGGAGGGTCGTTGGCCATCATTTTTTATGTGCGCCGCGCGAGCCTCGCTTTGTCCACGTCGCTCTAACGGCCAATCGTGGAATCCATCACGTCCCTCCTTTAACTCGAACGCTGGGACCCCCCTGCCCCCTAACAATCGCGAAATCTCCCTGCGGGCAGCGGGACCCGCCGTAAAAATTGGACGCGCGTCCGCTTGCCAAAGTTAAAAGCCCTCGAAGCAGTCGATTTTGAGGGAAAAGTGAAATCCCGGAGAAAAAAAAATGAGGAGGAAGGACATAAGGGAGGAGGGGGGTCTATATATACACCGGGACCATTGGCGAGGAGCGGAGACCATTGTGGTCAAGTGGCGCGACGCCGGGGGTAGTGAGCTCGGGGCAACAAAAGATCGCCGCTGACGTGAATTGAAAGGGACGACGTGAAGTAGGAAGGGGGATTTATAATATGAGGCACTGAAGACAAATTCCTTCGGGATCCTTGGCTCGGGGTGCTATGGTCGACGCGTGTGCCCGTGTGGAATTTTTCCGCTATTTTTTCGCTTTATTCTCCCAACGACTACGACGGCGTAATTGAAGTATCGGTCGGTATTATTATTTGGATTCCTGCCCGGGACTTTATGATGATCGTCTGGCACACTTTTGAACACGAGTATTACGTATCTGCTTAACTTTCCTTTCTTTCTTATTATTTTTTTTTTTTTTTTTTTTTTGGCCTATTGTTGAGCGAAGAAAAATATCGGCTTTCACGTCGAATTTCTTTTTAAATTCGAGAATAATGGATACGATCGTTTTTTTTTTTTATTCTTTGTGAGCAAAAACAAGCAGATAAATCAAATACACATTGATATTTTTTAAATACACGCGTTGTATTAACAGCGAATCAACAATAGAAATTTCCTTAAAATCCAAATTTTGTTCAAATTACGTTTGCGAATGTAGATTGCAATTGAGGATGGTAATTATTCCATTGAACGTTTCATCAAAGTCCCGCAATTATTCAACTCGACTTCCACTAAAAACCAATTAATATCTCTGCAAAATAAAGTTCTCAACACTGCAATTTAAGTAACAAACATTTAGCTCCAACGAAAGTTACACGGAGAGAATGAGTAAGTAAAAATTGCCAACCGTGTAGTAAAAATTACTAACCTCATAGTAAAAATTGCCAACCTTCTAGTAAAAATTACAAAGCGGTTGGTAATTTTTACAAAGCGGTTTGTAATTTTTACTCACTCTTTCTCTCCGTGTACTATAAAAAACAATAAAGAATTAAAACTCAGACTCTCGACTAAAGGTGTCTCGAGCTTGTGTGTCTCAACAGTAGCAAATAAAAAAAAAAAAAAACGATGAAGAAAGGCGGAGACACAAGTCGAAGTTCATTGTTCGGGTGCTGCTCGGCACGCGCGGAAGTCTGCGGACGATTTCTATTGTCGCGCTTTTCTTCCACGGCCAATATAATTGGTGTCGCGGATAACTCGTCGCGGCGGCCCCGCCGATAGCGCCGAGCACAAAGGCGGCCGGGTGCACAAAAGCGCCGCAAACGCCGCCCGGGACACGTCGCAATTTCGCGCTTTTCCCGCCGATATTTTCCACGAGCGCTCGCTAATGGCCTTAAGACAAAGCCCATTGTCGCCACGCAAGATTTTCGAGATGCTCCTGACACCTTATATAAGCTGCTTCGGGGAAAAGCATCGTTCTTGCCGATGCTTTTCTAAAGGGCGATTCTACAAATTACCGTCTCGCTCCGTTTTATTTCCCTCTATACCGCGTCCTCTCCGAGCTTCAAGTTTCTAATGCTTCGGAGTGTTTTATTTTCGGAACTTTAAATTTAAAAAAAAAAATTCTGTTTCCTGTGCGAGGAGAAAAATAGAATAAAATTTAAGGATATTATAGTGGAATATTTCGTCTATGCAGGTTCAAATATATCAAATATACTCTTAAGTTGAATTAGTGAAAGACTACTAAACTTAGAGGAAACTGTTCCACTAATCACTAAAATGACGAAATAATGGAGCTAATTTTTAGTTAAATCTCACTAATTGTAGTAGTTGGTCACTAATTCAACTTTAGATTGTATTATTAATTCAACTTCAAGAAAAGTTAATAATGCTATTCGAAGGATTATACTCTAGTTTATTTGAATAGTATGTCATTAGATTTTATTACCTTTAAACAATAATTTTTGTCGTAGAGCCGCTACAAAATTTATCGATTTTATGGTTATTCTACTCTTTTTGTAATAATTTTTACCATAGAGCGGCAGGACATTTATCGATCTTTTAAACACGTGAGGATATTGAAGAAAAAGATTGTTTTTTACACGTTTTCAGTTAAAAGAATACCGTGACTCTAAATAAAAAAATTATTAAAAGCATAAGAAATAATAAAATACGTCACCCACGTAATATACACCGAAAAACAACGGGAACTTTTATTTGAAAAATTCGTAGATATATTTTTAAATGAGATTATTTTAATAAAGAAAAACGAAAATTATACTTTTAAATAATATGAGGATCCTGCCACAGTAGAATAACCCCGATGTGGGCAGCCAGATGCTAAGGGATCTCTGGTGCAGTAGAACAAATCCCCGTATGGTCAGCCATGAGTAAGGGAAGGCTGATTCTAGTACAATAGTGTGAATTCATATGTGATCAGATGTTTGAAGGTGAACCAGCTCATACGTGGAGAATATAACCTTCGTAAGTCTGATACTATAGGGATCTATACTACTTACACTATACCGCAATTCTGCCGCCGAACTGTACCTGGCTTTGTTCTGCTTCGCTAAAATTTTAGTAGTTTTAATTGATCAATCAATTATAAAAAAAATATAATAAATAATATATTTTTAAATAATTATATTCTTACATTAAGATGTAAAATTGACACACTTACAATAAATAACTAAAAAATTTTACGATCGAACAAGTTAAACTTAGTTTAATAATGACTGCATATGATAGTAAAAATAAGCAGAATTTTATTCAAATAACGCTATAAATTTAACTGTATT
Source organism: Sycophila texana (assembly GCA_035582955.1). Taxonomy (NCBI): domain Eukaryota; kingdom Metazoa; phylum Arthropoda; class Insecta; order Hymenoptera; family Eurytomidae; genus Sycophila; species Sycophila texana. Next base: position 2,594 of record JAWWEN010017722.1, on the reverse strand, counting down.
TTCTCCATCTAAAAATTAACTGAATATCGGTTCAAATTGCAAAAGCCATTTACAAACTGAAAGTACTTTATGGTTTCTATTAGAATAGCAGTTTCTCTTGATCCAATTACTTTATTAATTTATTTGACTATTCAACTTATTTCCCCTTTTGACTCATTCAAATGCGCTTAATTTGAATAATAACCATTAAATATTCCAGCAAGTGTCAGGTGTCATCGCGCAAACGCCGCCAGAGCGGCCGCATTGAATTTAATTTGTCAAAGTAACGCGCAACAAAGTTACAACGTTGTTTAAACGCTGTCGAATCCACGCGGTTTCACCGCTCGAAATTCGCCGTAATTGATAATAGTTACCTCCACCGATTACTTCCTTAGAAATTCCGTCGGTCGCCCGATAGAGTTCACGAAGCGTTGAAACTTTCCGATCACCTTAGCCCCCGATGAAAATTTTTTCGGCGAAAAAAAAGAAGGAGAAGAGAATATAAATCACGCGAATCGACGCTAAATTCAACGATTAACTTGACGCGTCGATAACAAAAAAAAAAAAAAAAAAACTCGGCCGGGCGTAAAGCCCCGGCGCTCGCCCTCCCCTTCTCAAAAATGCAAAGGGAGGAAAAATCGCGCAGCGCGTAATTGAGAAAAAAAAGCTGCGCGCGAGAAAGTTTGACGCTCTTGACCGAGGCCCCCACTCCGGTTCCCTCGATCGTAAATCAAAACAGCCCGGGGGGTTGAACTTCGGGGCTCTAATAGAAAAATAAACAGCGAAAGTTTTCCCGAGGTCGGAACGCGCGGCAAGGGGGCAACCAGGGGGCGAGGTTGAATCTCATTGAGCGCGTCGCCTCTCTCGCGACTTTATCAAAGTTCAATTTGCCCGCTCGGTTTTTTAGGCGCCCCGCAGCGTTGGCCGGGACGCCAGCGAGCCCGGCTACATCCACTTGCGGCGTCCTGATCGCTGCGGAAAATTTTATGTTTTCATGTTTTATTTAGTGGACATAGCATTACGCTCACTGGCGCTCTGCGGGTGTCTGAGAGAAGTTTTGAAAATTTGATTTCGTAATGATAAAGGCTGTACTAATGATAATTATTATTTATACGTATATAAAATTGTTCACCCTGTGATGTATTTGTGTACCCAATAAGCACAGTCTGAAAAAAGAGTTCATAAAGAACTCTTTATGAACTCTTTTTTCAGAGTGTGCTTATCGTGTATGGTATACGTATTATGATAGTTAATACTTTTTAATAAATGTAAGAGATACTAAAGTAAATCATCTTCCTTTTATGACAACATTAATTGTGTCGTAATATTTACTTTAGTAAATTTACTATTTTAAAGTTTTAAAACACTATTATATAGTCGCCTCTAACGAAGAAAAGCAAATTTCAAAAAAGGGATTATTTTAGTATGTCATTTTTAAAACACTAGAGTAAAGTAAACACTTCCAGAGTAACTTGCGGTATAATTCGTGTGGTACCCTAACTTTATCAAGTTTTGAAAGTCTTTTCTATACTCTATCGTTTTTAAAATAGCAGATTAAAATAGCCCTTTTTTGAGATGTACTTTTCTTCGTTAGAGGCTACGATATGTCTTGTAAATAATAAAGAGGATAGTTACTTCAGTAATTTTATTATTACTGTGAATTAAATATAGTATAGTATATAGTATAGTATTTTTAATGATGTTACTGATTATTTAAATCAAATCATCACTGAAATTCAATCATAAATAGTTAACTAACTAAAAAATATATAAATCACTAAAACGCACATAAACTCAAGGAAAGAGTCGTTACGTGCAGTAAAAAAAGAAGAAAAGAAAAAGAAACACACACTTAGCTGCGAGGAATTGTTCTCGATATATTCCGACTGTAGAAGCCATCAAACCTCGGACTAAAGGCGACGAAGTCAGATCCGTAAATCCCCGTTTTTCCTCGCTTTCTTATCCTCCGCTCCGCCTCACCCCTTAAGCCCCGATGGCTTTTTAACCCGTTTCCACCTGCCCCCGGACGATATTGAATTTCGATTCTCGAGGCGCGGCGACGTGCATCTATCCATATCAGAAGTAGAGTCTCGCACCGGAACCGAGTAGGGGTGAGGGCCGAGGGGTGAGGGGGCGAGATTCGCGCTTTCCACTTCTGCAAATGGAAGATGGACAGTCGCAATGGCCGAGAGCGTAACTTTGCGTCCCGCGGGGATCGACCGACCCTCTCATCCCCCTCGGCGGGGTCCGTCGAAGGGGAATGGAAGTGGAAAATACACCGAGTGACAGGATGAAGAAGGGCCGAGCCTCGGAGAGAGCGGTTGAAAATTTATGCGCCTCTCTGAGTGGTGTAGATTTTTCGCGCGCGCGCGGGGGGAAAATTAGCTCTCACGACGATCACTCCCAAAAGGCTGTGATATGCATCGATTTCCGAAAATTATTTAACTCTCTTCTGTCTGGTAGGGTAGGAGGGAGTGTATTAAGGGGGGTTTATACCTAAAAATTTTTTTTTAAAAAAAATTTGAAAATTAAAAATTTTAATAAAATTTATATTTTCTATTAAATATTCTAGAAATATGTTATATTCCTGACAAAATGAGCCCAGATAGAAATTT
>JAWWEN010017711.1:0-20326 GCA_035582955.1 Sycophila texana | reverse complement strand
ATAATTCTCAATTTAACTAGAGATGCAGACATCTCTATGAGAAAGCATTGTGCCAGTGCAGTTGGCAGCATTTTTTTTTACAACGACAGTGTATAAAAAGACATTTCTTTATAAAAATAATTATAATTTTTCCACGGTATAGTACGCGTTTCAAAACAGCACTTCACAGCGTGTAACTCTCTCAAATTTACAGCAGACACCGAGGTAAATCCAAAAGTTGAGCATCGGAGAAAAGTTCGGACGCTTTTCGGCCGTGCAACTTTCACGAGATCATGGAGAGAGCGCCGGTCTAAAATGTCTCGATCAATGCTTAATCCAAAAATGCTCCCCTTGACCTCCATAATCCAGACCCGAGGGCCGGCAGCAACTCCTCGCACAACTCCATTAAATATAGACGGATCAATTTCCAAACATAAATACAACATTTCACAAACAAAGCGAACTCGCGAGCATCGAGACTCACCCCCCCCCTTCCCCCTCTCCCTTCCGCTCGGTACAACAAGGCGCGCATTACCAGCCAACTTCGGGCGTACGTGTATACACCGCCACCGCCGCCGTTCTGATATATTTGGGCAGCCTCGCGCGAGTATGCACATAATCGAGGCTGCTTGGGCGAACAGTGCAGTTACGCTTTACGCGTATATACGGGAGATTCTCCGAGAAAGTGCACATCTTTTTTGTATAACCACCGTGGATTTTTTCGTAAAATTATGATTTATTTTTTGCTTATAAAATGAAATTTTTTATATAAATAAAACTTAATTTAACGTGAGAATGATAATAGAATTACAAATTGCGAGTTATCACCATTATCCAGCGAAGGAGAGGCTTTGGCTATCACGGAATTTACACACAAAAATATATGTACACTTTCTCGGAGAATCACCCATATTCACCATACCGAGAGGGAATAAAAAAAGAGAGAAGGGTCGATAATGGGGAACTGGGCGGGAAACTTAATTCGGTAGTCTCGGCGGTATTAGTCGACAATAACTAAATTGACGGGATTCCCGCAGGGGGTGGAAGGGGGTGGTCACCGAGCACCACCTCGTAATTCCGGATTTCCATAATAATTGTACGCAGCCGCCGGCCGCTCGCCTCGAGTGTTGAAATTAAGGCCGATCGATTAGTCGACCCAATAGTGGCGAATTCCCGTGTAAATTTCAGCGGGCGCGCGAGAGCGGGGCTAAGAGCCAGGGCCGGTCGCGTGCGCAGCTGACTGACTTTCTCGCGCGCGAGGGAAAACCCAGCACGATTATTGCAGTCGGGAAATTTCACCGGCAGGGCTCCTTTATTGGTCACGGGAGGCGGATTATTTCGTGCGTTCGCCTGGCTGTTGCGTTTTTTTTTTCTTGCTTTTTCCTTTTAAACGTGTCGGGGATAATTTAGAGTGATCCCCGGTAGATTAGGCCCGATTAGTTTTAATGATTTGCTCGGCCGGTATTTTTAATCCGATAAAGCGATTGCAATTAAAAGTACATTTGCGTTTAGGTTGATCGGAGGATATCTGATGTGAGCTGAAACTTGTTTACTGCGGCATTGATTAAAATGTTTTAGAAATTAATTATAAAGTCACTAATTTACGGAATGGTAGGTGTTGGGATATATGGAATTGTACGCACTGATTGATTTAAATTAATGATTTAATTATAATAACTGTAAGTCGTTAAAAGATTGTTTCCGTTAATTAACGTCAAAAGGGCATAACTCCACTTTTTATGTTTTTTGAAATATTAGAGTTTCTCATTTTCGAGTGTTCTCTAGTAAAATTTTTAAGGAGCAGTTAAGCTTATTTTTAAAGCTACGAAAATCTTTAAAATCTTTTCTACAATTTTATTGTAACTTGCAATAGTTATTGAATTCTAAACTGATATAAAGTCATTATTATGTATTAAAAATGGATTTCAGTTCATTCTAGTAAGTGGTTTGAAATCATTGAAAAAAACGTTTCATTCATGCTCAAGAAGCAAGCCATTTTTCATACCCAGAAAGAGGTTTAATTGGTTACTCTTTCAGATGTTGACAAGGGTCCTTTTGGCAAAAAACGATCCTCTAGTTATTTTTCCGTGAACAAATAACAAATATATGTAAGATAACAAAAATTGGAGACATATCCTTTTACTAGGAATTCTTTACATTATCAATAAGGAACACAAACAAGTTAAATATTATTTAATTGGTGATATCTATTGATTAATTAGAGTGAAATTCCACTTTAATTAATTGAAATTAAAATATGTTTCATTATTATTCAAGGAATACAAATATTTGAAATGAAATTAGTAAGATAATGAAATAATAAACGAGCAGTTATTGTGATGTACCTTCTACTAAGGAATGCCTGATAAGACGGGAATTAAATATTTCGAATAATTCATAAAATACTTTATTAAAATATACAAAAAAACTCTTTTTTTACAGTGATCTGAACTTACCAAGATAAGAAATCTTAGCCTTTTTATTCACTCCAGTATATAAAAGAATTAAAAAAATTAAAAAAATATATTTCTCCTTTTTTTCAGTCAAACATCGAATAAAAATAACTAATTTATTATATTATTTATTTTCATCATTTATTGCGCGCATTACGAGCCTTAGCTTAAATCGAATTACAGTTAACAACAAATGATTTATTACCCCCGATAAAGCGCAAAATGATAAAAGATTTATTCCCCAATACGAAGCTTATCAGACTATTTTTCGTACGCTCGACGAAAATACATTGGAAAATTCTTCTACAATAATGATAAAACGTTCCGAATCCCGATGAGTCTCGAGACGCCCGAAGCCGCTTTAAATCGCTCTAAATCACAGTACCCGGACATGCGGCCAATAAAAAAAAAAAAAAAAAAAAAAAACAAGAAAAACAAGCGGCGGTAAGCGCAGTGTACGCGCACCATTATGCGCATCCATCCGATTCAGCTTGGGAAGACGGGCACCGCTACCCACCACCCGTATTCCTTCATCCCAGGGCAAAGCTCGTCGGGATCCGCAACAATCCTTTGCCGGGGCGAAGTGGCCGCTCATCGCGGGCCGGGCTTCCGTCGCGAGATGGATCGATTTCCGAGGCTCGTTCGCACCCGCCGCTGCCGTGATGGATAGCGAGCCTCTTCCGGCTGTGCTCTCGCACCGATAAGGCATCTGCCGGCGTGCACCAAGCTTCCCCGCCCGCTGGGAGAGTGGGAGGAGAGCGGCTGGGAGGTCAGCAGTTCACAGTTCCGCGGATTAGGCGCCGGGAAATAATTAGCGCGACCGAGGGCCGGAACTTCGGCCGTTGGATTAATACACATTAGAAAGCCTCTCTGTTTAATTATGATCAGAGCTTTGCGCGTGGTTGGGAGAAATTTCGCAGTTGCGGTCGACTCCAGCGTTACGCGGGTACTGTCTTTTGTAACGCGAAAGCTTCATGTATAACACTGCGTTAATTTAGAGAGTTGGTGCTTTAGCTATTTGGATTAGCTTTTAATAAGCATTACACTGCTTTTGAAAGGTACGCGTATTACAGATTTGTATTGCATTAGAATAGCGAACGAATCGCCGCGTAGAGAATATATCCAGTGGTAATGATTGATTTTGGTCAGACAACAAATGAATTGCAACTCAAAGATTTTATTGCAGTAGCAATGATCGATTTTAATCGCGTAACAAGTTAATCTCAACATCAAGAAATTATCCAGTATTAATAATGTATTTCGCTCAGCCAATGAATAAATCGCAACGTAAAGTAGCTATCCAGAAATAATAATAAATTTTAGTCAAACAGCAAATGTACTGTAACCTAAGGAAGCTTTTTAATGGTAATAATTAATTTTGATCGAGCTGCAAGTAAATCACAACTTAAAGAAATTATTTCAGTAGTAATAATCGAATTTGATCGGGCAGCAGACAAATTACCATATAAAGATGTTATTCAGTAGTAATAATCGATTTTGGCCAGACAGTAGTAGAATATTCCCCGTGGTAGCAAAAGGTCCTTTTACGAAATTTATTTTTAATTTTCACGAAGAATTTATGCAAAAAAGCAAATTAAATAACGACAATTTTCCTCAAAATGAGTTTCATTTAAATTCAAAAGACAGTAGCAAACTTGTGTGAGTGGTAATCATCTAAAACAAACAGAAAATCTCTTTAATAATTCTTTAAGCACTAAAAACAAAAATTGCGTAACTCCGACAGAATGTCGTCGATAACACTCGCAATTTCCCGCCGAAAAAAAAACAGCCCTCGGCGTGGATGTATAACCAGAAGAGCGAAAAATGGTGCACCGCACGCACCTCGCGCCTCGTAAAAAAACAAAAAGTGGGGCGGGAAAAGGTATAGTCGAAACAGCGGCCGCGCCATCAATCAGCTCGGTTAACGGCTGATCGGCCGAGCCCTTCCGCGAAATTTGCGCACGGCTCGACGCTCGCGCGATAAATATTTGCGGGCGTGGGTGGAAAAAAACAGCGTCAATGGGATCCGCCACGTTCGAGCAAAACAATCGGTCTCCTTAAAGTTGCAATGCGCGCGTCGCGCTACGCGCCGGGAGTTCGCAAGGAGCCCGAAGAGCCACCCCCTCGCCTGGTCAAATATTAACATTCTCTAACGGCGCCACGTCGCTCGAGTCGGGGCTATATATAGATATAGATATATATACATACATATACATCTATATAGATGCAGGCTGAGGTGGATTCGCCTTTCCCGGCTCTCGTGTCTCTCTTTCTCTCAATTTCTCGCCGACGGGCCGAGAGGATTACGGTAATGTTTTCGTGATTTTCAATCCCTTTTTTACGCGTACCTACTGTAATGAGAAATTAATATTTGGTTGGGTTACCAGTTTCGAGTGCTTTTCGGTAATGGCTTTCATTTGCAAGATTTGTAGAAATTAAATCGTACATTTTTTATTGCGCATTCTCAATACGTGAAATGTACATTAAAAGCATATTTTATAGACACGATTTACTTTATATTAGCGTAAATTTTAATTGTGCTTGTAAAAATTTAAAAGAAAAAATAAATAAATAAAAGAAACTCTTCAAGAGCAATTTTGCTGTTACTTTTTCTGTGCGTGATTTCTCGAATTGTCGGGAACATAAAATTCCGGATTTTCACGGAGAAAAGGTAACCATAAATTCGTTTTTTGAAATATCTTCTTCAATTTCACGTTACTCATGTCTTTGGTGCATGGAAAGCTGCTAAAGAACCGTGAACTGTGAAAACTGCACTGATTGCAGACTTGAAAAATGCTTTTGGTTTTTTTAATATTTTTCAGAAGGATAAGTGATATGTTTTTATTTAGTTAAATCTAGTCAATCGATTACTGACCACGAACGATGGAACTTTAAATATTTTATTAAAATTAATATTTTAATGAAAATCCTTTGCATGCAATTTAACTTATATTACTATGTTGCTTGCGCCTATATTAATTGCATTTATATTTTTCAATGAATATAAAAACTGTTCAACATAAACACTATTGCGAAGGCATCGGAAAGATTGTTTTAAAATTTAGCATAAAAAATCCCTTTTAGATTTTACAAATAAAGTTGAATCGAAAATGTTTACCTTTTAATTGAGGGCAATCTTTTGTGCACTAGTCTAGTCGATGGCTGGATAAATATTTATTATATCTATTACAAATTCTTTTAATTCAAATTTTTGTTTAATAACCATCAAATGAGAAAAAAAATTTCGTTCAGAGATACGGCTCCTGGTTATTGACACTCGAGGCTATTTCACTACCACCTAAGCTATTTAATTTTGTTTCTCTCATCGTCAAATTGCAAACAACAAAAAGAGCCAAACGTTGTTGATCATATTTTTTAATCTACATTTGAATATTTTCTCACTTTGCATGAAAGACTTTTGACGAAATTAGCAAATGAATTATCATTAATTCGAATTGAAACAGTACAAATCCAAAGGAAAAAAGAAGATTAATTCTTCTTAATTGATCTGAAAAGGATCCCTTTTCAAGTGAAATCTTACAAAGATCCTTTCAGCACCTCCCTCAGATTTACGTTTCAAACGTTGAGGCAACAAAAGCTGCCCTTAGTCCCTCATCCTCCAAACAAAAGAATCGCTCAGTTGGAAGTCAGCTTCATATTTCATGCCTTCGCAAGTGACTGTATGACGCAAGTACTAAGTCCCTCAAATTTATAGAGTAATAACGTATTCCTATACACGCCCGGGATACGGGACGCGACGTCTGTTAATGCAGTCGCGCCAATTACGAACTTATAACCGGTTGAAAATTCAAATCCAATGCCGTATCAGCTGCGCCGAAGCGTCTCCCGTGCCGCCGTGTATTTGCGTTGGCGCCCGGCGCGCACATCCCCCTCCCGTCGACATTAAACAAAACGAAATTCAAACACACGAGTCTCTTTCGTGGACGAGTATATATCTTTCTTCGGGGCGCTTTCGCTTGCATTTTGATTAAGGGTCGGGAGACACGAGCTGCGCCGGCCGCAGCCGCGAGGAAGAGGTGAGAAAGCCGCCGCCGAGGCCGGTGATTAGAAATGCAAATACTTCCCGGGGTCCTCCGTAGCCCCAGCGTCGGCCGATCGATTTAATTCGTTTACGGAGGCTGCCGGGCCCACTGTCTCGCCGCGATTGTTTCGACTCTCGCGAAAATTTGACACTGTTGACTGCACCGATTGTCCCGGAGTCACCTCAAGCCGCGATTCGAAGAGCCGACTGGTGTAAAGATTATTTTTTTAAGAAGATTACGAAAGAAGGAATTTTCGAGTTGTTGTTTGTGTGTTATAATATTCTTTCGTGAAAAAAAATTTATATTTGTATTGCTATCGAATTTCGGGCATTACAGTTTTGGCATGAAATGTTGTAAAAGCCCTGCCAGTGTTAATGTAAACTTTAAGTTTAGTTTTAAGATTACGTTATAGTTTGTTAGTTTTAGACTACATTTTAGTTGTTTCATCTTTGTACTTAAGATCTATATAGTCCGCAGAAATATTTAAATAAATAAATAAATAAATAAATAAATAAATAAATAAATAAATAAATAAATAAATAAATAAATAAATAGATATCTAGTATTATATTTGAATAATTTGCTGAAAAAATAACATTTGCTTCTTGAAAAAAATTAGAGATGTTGTGCAGTATTTAAAGAAGCAATTTACTTGATTAAAGGATAAATTTCTTGTTGAATTCCTTATAAAAGTTAACTACTGGACAAGAACTACTGTTAGAACTACTGAAGCTACTTAAAACTACTAACAAAATGTTTGATCACAGTAGTGAAAAAGCAACTACTGGGTCTGTCAGGAAGTATTCTTAAGTAGTTGCTCATCAATTAATATAATTTGTTCCTAATTTCATTTATGACAGTCGTTAAAATCATTAGTTAATTTTAGTAAAAAATCATAGGAATGGCTCTAGAATTCAAACTCAAAAGTTCAAAGGGGAAAAGCGCATTGATTTTTCTAGTTGAAGAATAAACAACAGTTCGAAGAAGTCGCAGGTGAATCATCAGCTGAAAGTTACATCGCGTAAATTTTGAAACGCGATAAACCCTCGCGTTTCGCGCTAGTCTAAAGTGTGTTGGCACGTAGCAGGCTGCTGCTGCGATAAGCGCTCTTTCAAAAAATCGATGCGGGTCCACTCCTATTTGCCCTTTCTGTGCCGTCGCGCAAACTATCACGTCAGTAACAAGTGGAAAATTGCTCCATTGCGCTATGAAGGATAGGGGCGCTCGTACGTTTCTCCACGTGCGTGTCAGTTGATTCGCCTTGAAATGACCATCTGGAAAAATTGACTGCAAGGAATAGAGCCTCTAAGAAAAAATAATTTTTCACTGATTTATACTGCACTTTGGTTTTGCATTTGGTTTTATCGATGGAAACGAATGTATCATGTAACTTTTTTTGAGATTCAGTAGAACTACAGTGGCGGTGTTAAATTATTATAATGAGTGCATTTACATACTTCATTTGTTGTATCTATCACTGTAATTGAAATGATAAAATGCTTTTGTTTACTTTGATAGAGTTGGTACCCAGGTATCTTATTATTTCTTCTTCGATACTAATAATTTGTGATATTGTTATTTGATATTTATTGAACCAGAAAAAAATGTTTGCAATTATAATTTAATTTTGTAAAGATTTAGTTTCAAGATTTTTCCATTTTGTTAATATATTTGTAAGGTCTTTTATTCGTTTGTATTAATAAATAAAATAAATAAATACATTTTTGCATTTTTGAGAACTATATGCCTACTTTTAGGTGAACTTCCATCCTTGAGGCTAATAAACTTTGCTATTAGATTATTAAACTTTTTTTCTAAAGATGCATTGCAAGAAAGAGAAAGAAAAACCGAAAATATTGATTTTATTATTAATAATTTTGTACTTTACATATTTTATTCATCAAGATAATTAATTTAATTAATCTGTGGATTAATGCATTAATAGAATATATGTACCTTTGTAAATAGAAATCCTTTGAAGGATAATGGTGCTTCAATGCAAAACATATTATTTACGTTGTTGTTAGCATTAATACTGCGCTGGATTGAATGATAATTTTATTTATTTATTTATCGCACATAATAAATGGGCAAAAATTGCCAATATAAAAATCTCTTCGTAGAATATAACAAATATAAAAAATAAAATGTAAAAAGTATAACAAATTAAATCAATTTTTTAACTATTTTAAAAAATGGAAAACTTACATAAACGATGAATAACAATTATTAAAATCTAACTTGTGGCATTTTTTTTATTAATTTACCATATACTTATAGAATAAAATTGAAATGTAGAACGTATAGAAAACAACCCGCGAAAGCAGTAAAGCGAAAGATCCAAATCCAATGTTTTAAATTCAACATAAAATAAAAAAATAAATAAATAAACGACCTCTTGTAGTTCCTCCCGAATACTCAGGCGAGCTTAGCGCCGGAGCCTCTGAAATTTTCAATACCTCGATTCCTCGCGAATCGGCGCAATCGAATACAGATGTAAGCGAACGCCTCGATTTTCGACGCACGCGCATCGTGCTTCCAATATCCTCGGCCGATTCGTTCGCCGCTGAGAATAGATGGTAATCGGACTAGCGCGGCCCTCCTTGCCCCTTCTTAAAAATTCACACGGGCGCGGCCGGATCATCTCGATTCCGCCGGGCCGCCGGCCATATTAATGTCATTTCCGCGAGGCGGGCAGGGTCTCCATGCAAAATTGAGCAGACAGCGATATAACGGCTCATCGATTATTCCGTCTGATGGGTTTACTAATATGGGCCTTCCGACTCAATGTACTCTTTTTTCGAAAAGGAGATTGATATAAGTTTGGATTAATAAGCAGGATTGATCGCGGGCTTATTTTCTTATTTTCTCCCTTTCGTTTCAGCTCATTTCCCCATCGATTATTATCATGGTGGGATCCCTCGTGGAAAATTAACCAGAAATCTTTTGGAACCTGAAAGCTTCATGTATAACTCTGCGTTGATTTAGAGAGACGTTACTTTACTTATTTGGATTCTCGTTTAATAAGTATTACACTGCTTCTGAAAGGTACGCTTATTACAGACTTGTATTATATTAGAATAGCAAACGAATCGCTGCGTACAGAACTTATCCAGTGAAAATAATCGATTTTGGCCAGACAACAAATGAATTGCAACTTAAAGATTATTATTATTTATTGCATATAATGATCGATTTTAATCGCGTAACAAGTAAATCCCAACATCAAAAAATTATCCAGTAGTAATAATATATTTTTGTTAGGCAATTAATAAATTGCAACTTAAAGTAACTATCCAGGAGTAATAGTAAATTTTAGCCAGGCAACAAATTTACTGTAATAGCCTAGTAAATTTTTTTAGTAGTAATAATTAATTTTAATAGAGCAGCAAGTAAATCACAACCTACAGAAATTATTTCAGTAGTAATAGTCGATTTTGATCGGACAGCAGATAAATCATCGTGTAAAAAAGTTACTTCGTAGTAGTAATGGAAATTTGTTCAGACAATGGATTAACTGAAACCTGAAAAGTTATTCAGTAATAATAATCGATTTTGGTCAGGCAGATGTAGAATAAAAGGAACTACGAAACAACTATCTATACGAAAAATAAATTTTAAATAAATTATTAGCAGTTTATTTCCGTCCGTAAAGAAGCAAGCAAAGAAGTCATAAATATTACGAATGGACCGAGCGCATTTCGGTCATAAATAGAATTATTGAAAGACAAAGAATAATTCAATAGACATCAATCACACCATTCAGTGATGAGCGCGATTCATGTATTGTGTTTGTCATTAATGTTTAATAACGGCTCTCTATAAATTGATCACTTTGCTCAGAGCTTTAATTTTGTTTGTTCCAGGAGGTTATTCGGCTATGTTCGCACACATCCTGCCAGAAGTTTGTGCTTGGTTTCAAGTTTATTCTATGAAACTTGTCAAACAAACCAGGCGAGCTCGGATATTCGTCGGCTACCATATATAGGTCATCGATATCGTCGAGTGCATACAGAACTTTACAACTGAATAATAACGCATTTAGATGTACATTATACGGTTAGGATAACTCATTGTGTCTCGATTAAGCCGCAGGAATAAACATTTTCGAAATTGCCTCGCGCTTACTTCAGAATAATTATTTATATTATTCATACGAATGTATGAGCATGCACTAAGAGATTTATAATATAGCTGAGATTTAGTCAATAAATTTCAATTGCGTTTTTTATTTCAAATTATCGATTATTTTGTTTGATGTTCTGTCGTTTTATTGCTCTTATTGGAATTTCTGAATGAGTTAATGCTACTGATCCTTTCGATTAAATTTAAATAAAATATAGACAAAATTAAATAATTTATATTATGCATTATTTCAATGAAATATCGACACCCACAAGTATATTACTGCAAGAATATTATTGACCCGGTGTGGGTCACATTTCCGGAACATCAATATCTCTAAAACTTTGTACAGTATTTTCTTGACCCTCAACGAGAACTTCCACAATGTGTTGTTACAACTATACACCCAAATAACATAGTCCGAAAGAATATATGGGTTTATCAATATCTATTGCTTTGTATTAATTGCAATCAATTATGTTAAGCACTTGATTCTATTGAATACAGAGCAATAATGGGACTAATAGGATCATATATTTTTCAGACTATTAATGTTATTTTGATGTTCCGATATAATGAAGGTATGTAATATATTTCCACAGAAGAAATTAATGCCTGTAGTATCAAATTAAAGATCTTGAGCTTTATATTACGATCAAGAAAGTACCATACCAAGTTTTGGAGAGATTGGTATTCTGGAAGGAATATCGTCTCGGTCTCCTGATAAGACAATAGTTACTAAATAGTGGCTCTTAATCAAAAGAAAAAGATTTGATGATTTTGCTGAAAAAGTGAGTACATTGCAGCGGATTTAAAAAGGTGCTAATGGAAAGAACATCAAGAAGTTAGCTCGCCCAGTAGTTTCAAGAAGCCGTTATTTTTTTTCAATAATTGAAGCTGGGGTTATGCTATCGCTCTCAATGGTTTCAAATAGGTGTTATCTTATTGCTTGTTATTTTGAGAAAGTGCTATCTCGAAAAAAAATTCGTTTCTGACTTTATCATTATTCAGGAATACCTCATAGACGGTCCTGAGAAATTTTTTTCTGGCATAAAACAACTTCGTAATAGTATATATTACGATACAAGTGCGATAAACATGATTTTGAAGAAGCTCTGACGAGCGAAGCGAGGGTGATAATCACGCGAGTCCGAAAATCATTTATCGCACTTGTATCGTACGATATTTTATAGTACAACATGCGAAAACGCCAGTTTATCGCAAGCAAATTGAGGTTAGCGTGCGGTAAACGGGCGTTTTCCGCACGGCGTGCTATAAAATTACATTCTCTCGAGAGAATTCCGCTAGCCAAGTTAGATTCGTTCTCTTCTTCGTTCCAAACGAGAAAATATTAAGATAAAGACATATTAATAATACAATTAAGTCATATAGTCTTTTATTCTCTAGCATATAATATTCGCAGCAGATATAACCGTATCTAAGCACAATCCATCAAACCAGCCATCTGAGAAACAAAACCAAAAAAGAAAAGAAAATAATCTAAAGATAAAAAAAAAAAGGACACTGCGCCCACTCGAATAGCGACTAAGCAGCCGCGCAGGAAGAAAAAAGCTCGCACGTTGCATCCGTCACCCTCGCCGGTGGAATATTCTTTCTTTATTATCCAGCGACAAGTTCCTTTATTATCATAGCTCTTCCGTCAAACAGAAACAGAGGAGGGAGGGCCGACCGGCGCACGAATAAAGTACAATCCCGCGGCTCTCTGCGGGTAAAAGTGAAAAAGGCCGGGGGGTCGCGCCGGCCGCGCTCTTTCACGGTCCGACGCGCGCTCCTGGCTCCGATGTATTTTAATTTAGCCGCGGCCCCCGAGAGCTTGCGCCCACCATTATCGCGGTGACGCGCCGAGCGACTCTTCGCCGGGTGTGTTTTTGATTTGTTGCCCACCCGAGGGACAGCGAGGAGGACGCGCGGCGGGCTCGGGCTAACCGCACGTTATGTGATTTCTGCTGGGAGCTAACTTTGCGATTGAATTGTGAAGCGCGCCGATGGCAATCTGCCAGGCGCCCTCCTTCGCGCTCACCTGAATAAGATGCTAAGCCCGAGCCTCCGGTCTACACTTTGTTTTTCGCGCGGTGACGCGGGGAGCTTTATACTTTTTTCTGCGCGCGCTGTCGCGGCTTCTTTGTCGCGTGATGCAGGCAAATGTAAGTCGCTTTAAACTTACGTCTTGTTTGTGGAACATTCTTTCTTTCTTACGCTGTTTTAGCTTAGTTTCACTTTTAACTCTCATACGTTTTTAACTTTTTTTTTATTGTTTCTGAAAAGTTGTGTGAATAGTGTAAGCGACTAAGGAAGGATTTTATCGTGTTAGATTACAACAGATTGATTTAAAGTCCTAAATGTTTTCAAGATGTTTTAAAAAAGTTTTTTTTTAACGTTTAGGCATTTAAAAAAAATATTAAACATTTCGAAGTAGAGGTTATTATAAATAATATAATAATATTCTTTCTTACTTTTAGCTATTTTCTTTCCTTTTTATTTGTAATTGTTTTTTTTATTATTTCAGGGAAATTATTTTACAATGAATGTTACTTAGACTCACATTAAACTCTGGATGGCAAATATTTCATTTCTTCATCAGATAGTATAGGGCTTTTTTAATGAAGTAAGTAACTTCACTACAAGTCACGTGAAATGTTAATAATACTGAAAATATTTGAAAATTATAGTGAAATTTTAGTTGTCGCATAACTAAACTTAAGATTTTATTTTAACATAAATAATATGAAAATAAGCGTCATGCGAAACTTTTATTGACAATAGAAAAGTAATGAGCGAGTGTTTTATTACATCGACGTCAATTTCCAGTGCTCTATTCTCTTCTCAATTTTCATTACATATTGATTGATTATTATATGGTTTCAATAAATTTCAAACATCTCCTTGTTAGCATAAAAGACGATAATAATTTCCAATTAAAAATAATTAGCCATTCGCAATTTAATGTAAGGGCGAATTTCATTTAAATGCGAGAGATATTTATATACAGTTCCCTCTCAATTTGGCACTTGTAAGTCAAAATTTCATAAACAAAAATATTTGCTCCCAATACAGTTACAAAAAAAAAAAAAAAAAACACACACACACACACATACACACATAGAGACATTAACACAGCTATATATAATTTAATATAATTCATTAATTAAAAGCCAATTAGTGAAGTAAACCAAACTCAGTATAAGCACCATAGAGGAAGATTTCGTTTCTCCTTTCAGCCGAACGAAGCCCATGAAAAAAGCTCGGCGCAAAATTGATTTGAAAAGAGCAAAAAAAAAGAAGGGTCTCGGGCACTCACGTTACCCGGGCATTTTCATAAGTTTAAGACGCCGCGCGTTTATCGTTCGGCAAATTTCCGTAATAAAGCCCGCGAAACGCTGTGCGAGATTTACGTCCGAAAATAAAGCGCGCGCCTCGCGCAGCTTTAAAAAGGCACCGTACGGGGGGTAATAACCCTCGTGTAATTACGTCGCGGAGCTCCGCTCTCCGCTTCGGCCCTCATACTTTATACACACGCGGCTAGTCGAGAGAGAGAAAGAGAGAGAGGGAGAGAGAGAGAAAGAGGGAGAGAGAGAGAGGGAGAGAGAGAGAGGGAGAGAGAGAGGGAAAGAGAGAGAGAGAGGGAGAGAGAGAGAAAGTCGCGCTTTTCAGCTCCGCCGGCAAGGTGGAATCGACCTATTACTCGCGCTCTATTTCCGGCGAATGCCCCGGCAGGATGTCTCCGCATCCTGTTTACCGCCGCGGGGCGATTTGTCAAGGGGTCGGTCACGCGCGCCTTCGCCCCGATAAGGCGGCAAACGACAATGGAGCCTTAAAGGTAAATCGGTCAAGAAGCTGCGGAATTTGTTTTCTGCCTTCCTTCCGTAATTGCTATGCTTTCTTTTTAACGAGCTTCCGCCGCTGCTTCGGCGAGGCGAGGCTTTCCGTTTACTTGTAAATGACTGAGGTTCATTGGATAAAATGCTACGTGCGACTGCTGCAGTTACCTTGATGAGATTCAGTATATATCGTAAGATATATATGTATAAAGAAAAGTGTTAAATTTTTAAGCGCAGGAGATACCCAATAAACCTTTTATGAATTTTTATCATTTATCACTTCATATAGAAGATAGATTCCATTTATTTATTACAAAGCAATGGACAAATAGAATTTAATGATTTTTTTTTTTTTTTTAGTAGAGAGAGAAAGAGTACAAATACTATAGGAGAGTACATGAGATAGTGAAGTGTGAATTTAAAGGAAGATAACTCCGTTTCATCAATTTCGTCGAAAATTTTAAGCATCATATATCCTAATATTTTAACTTTCTTTATATTTTGATATACGAAAACAATGCTCAAAATTTAAAAAAAAAATCTATTATCTGGACTTCTTATATTCTCCTACTCCATATCAATTTTATTTTTTAAATATTAAAATACAGCTTTTATTTATTTTTCTTTCTTTATTTATTAATAGTATACGGACAGAAAACTGTTTTACAGTAAAATACAATTTTTAATTCATATCAGCACTAGTAAAGTTCCTGATACAATAAACGTAGTTAATTAATAAATGTTGTTAACACTTATAAATGCAATATTCGTTGGAATAGCTGATGTGTCTAAAAAAATATTTCCTAATGGAATAAAGCTCGTTTTCATTATCTGTCTAGACAGGAGCTTTATTCAATTACTAAATATTTTTTTATATTTTGTTATAAGTAATAAATGCTCCTTTTCTAGATCGTTTTGCAAAACTAACCAAGAAAGAACTAAAAATAAAATATAGCCGCTTTTTGCAAACTTGCCATGCAGAACATTTTTATTGACAATTCATCATGTCTACTAAAACATAAGCCCCATCACTATTTCCCAGCGAGGAGAAATTAAGAAATCGATCGGAATAAAAAATCATCGAATTCTCGTAGTATTAGACCGTCCTTCGTAGTCATCTGGACGCTTCGTGAAATTTTCGAGCCGCGAAACATTTGCGCTGCACGAGCCAAGGAAAAGCCAGAGCAAATATTGATTTTCAATTACGAGCTCAAAGAGGGTGGAGGAGGAGTGAGGTATTCGTGACTTTGTGCAATGTCCTGACCTACCGTCCCCCCTTCGACTCCCGCACTCTTTCCGCATCCTCCTCCGCGCGTGTATATAATAATGCGCCAAGCTTTCTTTCTCGACGGTCTTTTCGAGGGCGGATCGGCCACTTTGCTTACGGTGCTCGCACCAATCTTCCCTTTTATGCTGGATGTACCATCAATTTGAGGCAGTCCGAGCGTGAAATCATTTTTGAAGATTGAGACTTGAATTTCTGACGCCTTGATTGAAATGTTAGTCCCTCGGCTAACCGAAATATTTCGGGGGAAGTGGTTAGTTCTTTTGCTGCTGAGGTAGGGAGATTATGTATTTGGCCCCGCTGTTTATGTATTGAACGTAATTCTTAGGTAAGCGATGAATGTTCAGTGTCGTTTAGAATTTAAATTTATTACACGCTTGGATTAATTTATTGAAATTTTTGAATGACACATTTAAATAGAGGGAACTCCCCTGTAACCGATCTCTACAGCCTTCTTGATCGTGGGTTATGACTTTTTGAGTCAATACACATAGAAATTTTCGATAAAAAATTACTGTACTTTCTTTAAGTACAACAGCATTCTGCGATTACGAGAATACATTATTTATAGGTTTTGATATATGTTATAAACAATTTGCAATACTACAAAACGGAGATTTTGAATTGTGAACAAATTAAATTTAGAACCCATAAATCGCATTAATTAAGAAGTTTCTCCAAATAACAGTCCATAACGAAATAAAACAAGTTTGTTAATTCTTATCAACAGGTATTAAAAATATAATTTAAAAAAATGAAAAAAAATAGAATAAATAAAATTTTTACCAATCTTTAATAATTGGAAGTTTACTATAGTGTATCCTAAAATTTAATAAAATATTAGTTTGTCTCTAAAATGACCTATCTACCATCTATTACTTATAATTCCTTATGGTAATATTTTATAAAAAGTATTACAATTTCTACTATAAATATCTACAGAACCTGTAACTATGTTGAATGATTCAATTTTCCTTGTCGCATAAAAAAATGCATTCAATGTCTCTTCCTTACAGCGCATAATTTTATAATTCAGCCCACCATAAACGCGACACTTAACAAACGAATGGAAGAAAAATAATTTTTTTTAACGAGAACAATAAAAAATGAAAAAGAAAGCCACAATAAAGTAAAAGCCTTAAGTGCATAAAAATATTTTCACTAAAATGTTGCAAGCTCCGACAGGGAAGAAATTTTCTGAAACATCACCGCACAAGTCGAGCTTTCCCCATTGTAAGGCACGCCGGTGCGCCTCATTACTTACATCCAGCGGCAAGCGACCTTTTAAAAAAAAGGCAGAAAATATAAAAGGAGAAGGCAGGCAGCCGCTATCTCAAGGTCCATCGGCATGTGTATATACACCGGGCGCATCGATTTAGCAGCGGCTGCGCCAGCTAATACCGTGCTTTTTCCTCTATCTCTCTCTTTCTCTCTCCCTCTGCCTCCCAGTCTTTCTGCTTTTTACGCGACTTTTTGCCGCCGTTTCGGCTTCCGCGAGCGCTTAATTCTGTTTGATCTGCAGTTCGTGCGGGGAATCCGCGGTGGAGGAAACTCGCGGCGGTATCCCGGGGCCGTGCATGCACAGGCTCGCTCGCGGCGCCCTCGCTCGATTGAAATCGTTTATTCCGGGCGGCGCAGCAATGTGAAGCCGCCGCGGCAAGGGAAAGATTTGTCTTAGGTTTATTCATCGCTGGGTAATGGGATAACGATCCGTTTAACTTTCGCGGCCCGCGTGTGATTTAACGCCTTTCTCTCGCCCAGCTTATTCTTTTAATCTCTACGTGCTGCAGTTTTGTGCGCGACAACTTGCTCGCTCTGGGAATGATGAATATAAGCATGAAAGAGAACGGATAAAATTCAAATGTTACGATAACGTGATATTGAGAAATATGGTAGTTTCTGTATAAGTTACATATTTTTAGTTATTTATTTAATTAAACATTATATATACGTTACTTTTATATTACTGCCCTTTTCGATTATGAAAAGTTATGTAAAGTATGTACATTATCAACGGTAACGTATTCATATGAATATTGAATAATACATAATAACTTTTGAACAGATCAATTTCGTCGTGAAGCGTTCGAAACTAATCTTTTTTTTTTCATAAATTCTCGCAAAAAGACAATGCTTAAAGTTTAAAAAAAAATCTATGATCCAGAGGTTTGGTACCCCTATCTTGCTTAGAGTACAGGAGATATACAACACCATGACAAGTAAAATTTCACTCGATCCTGGCTTTTCCGCAAAAGCTCATCAACTTATTATTATTCACCTACAATTTCAAGTCCTTTTCTTAAACAAAAAATTACTTTCTCAAAAAATTCCCTTAATCAAAATAAATTAAGCAAATGGCTTTAACATTGCGTCTAAAATACGTAAGACGCTTTACTACGTAATACACACGTATTACAGTAGTATCCACTTTAATTTTATCGCAGAAAAATGATGTACCTCAAAGAAATCGCGCAAAATAAGATCGAAACGATAATAAAAAATCGCTCCAACAAATCGACGCTTCGGCTGCTCGTTATGTGCGATCGTGGAAGGCGTTCGAAAAAAAACGAGAGTCGAGAGAGAAATCGGCCATACTTGTCAGGGCTCTTGCATTCAGGGTGAAAGTGAGGATGCGACTACCCGAGGAGGAAATCGAAGGGAGGCAGGCAAACCCCCCCTTCACGCCGCGCCGGCGGAGACGACTGCGACGACGAGACGGATAAACGAGGCGACTCGATTTTTCGCTTTCTCCCAGGCGATCGAAAAATACAGCTCGTCTAACGCTATTTCGCGCGTCAGCCCGGGACAGTAAGGGGCCAGAATAAAACCTGCGGGAAAAGTTTTTAAATCGAATGCGCGCGCGTCTGCTTCCTCCGAAGGAGCCCCGCGCGCGTTGATGTACGAGTGGGGAGAGAGAGAAGAGTAGATCTCGCGACTTTATACTCGAGTCTGCTTTGTGTTTTCTTTTACCTCGTGCTCCTTCTCTTTTTTTCCCTCGCGACGGTTCTGCAGCGGGGAAAAGAGGAGTCCAATGTCGACTCTGCTTTTCTTCCTGCGCGGCGAGTTCCAGCAGCTTTCTTCTGTGTACCGGTTATGACGGGAGCTGCGAAGTTTGTCGTACCGCGAGTGCTTCGTCCTCACACCGCTGCCTCATCTCTATCTTTCGTGCCCCCTCCCCCCCCCCCCCTACGCAATTGTATTTTAGTTCGTCGACAAGTTTATGAAAAATAAATAACGATCGGCTCTAGAGGATGAGGCCACGCTGAAGAATTTAGTGAGCTATGATTACCGGCAGACTTTCGCTTGTATACTTTTTTTTTACGACTTATTAGTTTAAAAATCTCGCGGGTACGTGGTATAGCGATTTTTCGTGTTCCGCACTTTTTATTTAATAAGAAAGTTACGGCCGCGCGAAATAATGCGTGGGCATTGCAGTGTGAAAGTAAAATGAAATATCGAGCGGGGAAAAATAGGAATCACGAGTGAGCAGGGAGTTGTAAAATAAAAAAGGTGATTCTCTACACCTGGTAAAGCACGGGGGGTGCAGTACATTTCGAACTTGGTGCGTCGGAACGGGGTGTAACGTCTCGCATGGAACGGCACTGCTTTAAAGTTAGACGCTAAAGTTTATCCATATCGCATTACTGTTTTTAGTGATGGGTATTGTAGTAGATAAATTAGAGAAGCGTTTGATTTCAATTTTTTTTTTATATCGATAGCAAAGTTTAATTGTTACTTATACATGACGCAATTATGAAAACAATGAAAGTAGTATTGTTAGTGCAACTATTGGCTGTGAGTAATTAATGTTTGCTGATAATCAAGTAATTAAGTCTATTAAAGACGATATGGAACTGCAGCTAATCCTTGGATCGATTAGATAAACGATCAGATCATCATAAATGTAAAAATGACTGAGCTTTTCTTATTAAAATTATAAAGCTTCGCCAAAGGTCTAAGATACAGATGAAAATTTCTATGACTTTTCATAAAAAATTTCCAGTGCTTTCAAAGTTGCAGTCCTTGAATTACATTTTTTCACGTAATTTTTACGGAAAGCTTCACGGTAATTTTTACGAGAAAATTCTCTCAGTATACTTTTTGATTTAATACAGAGTATGATGTAAGTTTTGTCTTCGATCTCATTATAATCTCGATGAGACTAGAAATGATTCAAAATAAATTTCTAAGGCATCTAATACACCCAAATCTCTCGGTATTTTTCATTAAAGTACAATAAAATAATTAATACTATAAGCTACAGAACTTCAAAATTTTCTAAAATGTTATTGATTAAGTTAAAGTTAGAATTCTAAGAGATCTTTATACATTTTTCTTGCAAATGGTTGATTAACTCATAAGGTAATAAAATAAAATAAAATAAAAATCGAATATTGATTGTTCTACTACTATTTCAAAGTATTTTGTTAATTTTTGATTGTACTCAGTGTACACTCAGTGTACTGAGTGTACATATTTTTATAAAAGTTAATGTCATTAAGGGGGGTTTATACCTAAAAATTTCTTTTTTGAAAAAAAATTTGAAAATTAAAAATTATAATAAAATTTATATTTTCTATTAAATATTCTAGAAATATGTTA